>JAXIVJ010007854.1:2500-50000 GCA_036785665.1 Chirona hameri
TTGCCTTGAGGGGCGCCACCCGATTGACATGGGCGCCACCAATGTTGACGACAATTTTGCAAGCCTCTCCTTCCGCACCGTGCGGAAGGAGACCTGCCCCTCTCCGGCCGTCCTCAGCGACGGCGCCCCTCCGATCAGTGAGGCGCCCCTCCGCCGGAAGGGCGCGGTCACTGGCGGGAGAGGCGCCGTCACAGTCCGGTGGGGCGCCGTCACTGGCCGGAGGGGCGCCGTCACTGGCAGGAGGGGGCGCCGTCACTAGCCGGAGGGGCGCCGTCACTGGCCGGAGGGGCGCCGTAACTCGCCGGAGGGGCGCGGTCACTGGCGGGAGAGGCGCCATCACTGTCCGGAGGGGCGCCGTCACTGGCCGGAGGGGCGCCGTCACTGGCCGGTGGGGGCGCCGTCACTAGCCGAAGGGGCGCCGTCAGTGGCCGGAGGGGCGCCGTCACGGGCCAGAGAGGACAGTCACTAGTCGGAGGGGCGTAGTAACTCGCCGGAGGGGCGCGGTCACTGGCGGGAGAGGCGCCGTCACTGTCCGGAGGGCCCCGTCACTGGTCGGAGGGGCGCCGTCACCCGCCGGAGGGGCGCAGTCACTGACCGGAGGGGCGCCGTCACTGGCCGGAGGGGCGCCGTCACTGGTCGGAGGGGCGCCACCGGAGGGGCATGGTCACTGACCCGAGGGGCGTCTTCACTGGCCGGAGGGTCGTCTTCACTGGCCGGAGGGTCGTCTTCACTGGCCGGAGGGGCGCCGTCACTGACCGGAGGGGCGTCTTCACTGGCCGGAGGGGCGCCGTCACTGATCGGAGAGGCGCCGTCGTTGGTCGGAGGGGCACTGTCAAGGGCCGCAGAGGCGCCGTCTACGGCAGGGGGCGCCCTCATTGGCCGGGGACGCCGTCACTGGCCGCAAGAGCATCGTCACTGGCCGGGGAGCGTCCTCACTGGCCGGAGTGGCGCCGTCACTGGCCGGAGGGGCACCGTCACTGATCGGAGGGGCGGCAGCTTTGCATGGGCGCCTCGGGTTAAAAGGATCAGGTCATGCCCTGAATCACCGTATACTCGGTATACCACTGGCTGGAGGACCGGGCACACGGATCCCCCCCCACCCCCCCCCCCCCCGGTAGCGACGCCCTTGCGTCCCCGGCGTCCCATGGCGTCCCGGCGTCCCATGGCGTCACATGGCGTCACATGGCGTCACAGACGTCCCAGGGTCATCCCAGGCGTCGCAGGCGCACTCTACCCCCGGCTGGCACGGGAGTGACGCGGCAGGCGGCAGTCTCCATCCACTGGACGTGTTCCGTTTGTGTTGGCCCGGGGGACCCGTGGCCGCCGACCAGACAGCCGACCACACTGACCCCGCCGGCCGCCCTGATCCGGCTGCTGGCACCCCGGCCCAGCCAGCGCGCGCCGACTGCCGGCATATACATACAGTCCGCGTGCGCTAACAAGACTGCTGCTTACATTGTACTCCACAGCTCTAGTCGTAACAGAAAGGCAAACATTTGCTAATGTAACAAGAAATGAATAATGTAACATGGTAAACACGGAAATCCGATCATAGTACCGATGTCGATGCTAATGGCGGATGCCGGAAATTCGTACACAGAAAAATCCTACCGAACTGATCATGATGCGACCACCACTGCATCGCCACTGGACCACCACTGGATTGCAGCCAGCGTGTGGATATCATCGCAATAAAGTAGGGACGAACACCAATGGATCGCAGCCAGCGTGTGGATATCATCGCAATCAAGTAGAGACGAACACGACTGGAATGTCTCTGCCCAGTGGACCAGGTCAGGTCAGGTTTGGTCGGCCCCTGCTCTGCTCCGTGGACCAGGTCAGGTCGGCCCCTGCCCCAGTCCCTGTGGACCAGGTCAGGCTGGGTTCGGTCGGCCCCTGCTCTGCCCAGTGGACCAGGTCAAGTCGGCCCCTGCCCCAGCCCCTGTGGACCAGGTCAGACTGGGTTCGGTCGGCCCCTGCTCTTCCCAGTGGACCAGGTCAGGTCGGCCCCTGTAGACCAGGTCAGGTTGGGTTCGGTCGGCCCCTGCTCTGCCCAGTGGACCAGGTCAGGTTGGGTTCAGCCTGGCTCCTGGCCATGCGCCGGTGGACCAGGGGTCAGACGGTTTCGGTGGGGCCTTTACTCTGCACTGGCGGACTGCAGGTGAGGTTGGGTGCGCTCAGGCCCCCGGTATTGTGCTGTGGACCAAGTCGGTCCTCTGCTGGACACGTGGCGTCTGTCAGCGGCTGGACTGCAGTTAACACACCCTATGTGTGTCTGGCTGATCTGGCCGTCAGTGGTTTGCGTCTCGACCTCGGCTGACAGCTGGCTGGCCGGACGGCCGGCTGGCGCGGCTCCTCCGACACCACACAATCCATCAGACCTCACCTAATTACACTTTTTTCTATTCAAACGCCACGCCTAATTGTGGCCGCGTTGGCTGCTGGGCAGAAACGTGCCACGGCCAACTCACTGCTCACTGTCTTGTTCTGCTAAGCGTTCGCTTTGGATTTTCAGGAACAGAACACGAGGAATTTCTGTTGAAAATATGAAGCGTGAAGAAATGTTCACTTACTTGACAACATACGCTCATCTTTAGTAAATTGATAAAATGATAAAATATTGAACCAGTTGGAAAGATGTAAGATGACAGTTTGGATCCTTTATTCATAGGCTTATCTTTGATAAAAATAAGCATGCTTCCTAATCCTATGGTGTTGTTCATGAAAATCTGCTATTATTCACCTATCAATTTAATGTTACGCTACTTAACCCGCGCACTGCAGGGGGGTTGATTTCCGCCCCCGCCCCCCCCCCCCCCTCAGGTTTTTCAATGATAGCGAAAAAACGGCAGCGCGCAGCGCCGCTGGGTTTTGACACACCTGTTAGGACATCAATTGCGCACACTTTGAAGAAGAAAAAATAACCTCGGGTCATCTCAGGTCAGGTCACCAGACCAGGTCAAGTGACCCCACCTCCAAAAATGTTTGCAGTTGTGCCAAAGCCAGAGTTTTTCACCGATCAGTTTGAAACTTACAGGATGTCATGAGGGCATAAGTACTTACAATTCGTTTATCTCGGAATTTTGATATCGGTGACCTGAGGTCAATTCAATTTCGTAACCTCCCCATACTAAGTCAATGGGGAAATATACAAATGCTTCCTATTTCAAGGATATGCATGATATTAGTCCAATTACTTCTGGATCATGTTATTATATGATATTCTTGATGATCCAAGTGTAATTTTTGTTCAGTGACCCCTATTGGGTCATTTGAGGTCATGCGAGGTTACCATCACTTTTTGTCAATAACTCCCGGCATAATGAAGATACAGAAGTAAAACAAACATCAATGTGTTTGTCTCGTCGAGATACGTCTTCCCATATGAAACATGCCCTACTTGGGTCACCACTTGACCTTGACCTGAGGTAAAATTGTTAAGTTGACTTAACAAGGTCATCATGTATATCATTCGAAGCGCCTTGACAAGATAAACACAATGGCGTTAACAGTTTTCCGTTATTTTTATTAAGTAAAAAGTTAATGGCAAAAAAAACGATTTAGCAAAAAAACGGATTTTTTTCTTTCTTTTTGACCTCTGGAGCCTCAAATATTGATCTGAGATCAAATTTGAGGACACCTTAGCGATTGTAAATTTCACTGGCTGACGTTTGCTTATTTCCGTTTGTTTCTAACTAGCATCGTTTCTGAGATATATGGGAATTTCTGGAGCGATGTCCTAAAACAGGAAAAACCTGGAAAATTTGACCTTTGAGACCTCTGGTGACCTCAATTTTGACCTGACCTAAAATAACACTGAAATACTTTCGATAGAACATGTATCAAGCTATCAAATGCCTTTTTCCGCTTCTCGCTACGTAGCGTAGTTTTCGAGATCTCAGGGGGGGGGGCGGAAATCAACCCCCCTGCAGTTTGTGTTCGGCGCAAAGCCCCTGCAGTGCGCGGGTTAAAACTCTTATACAGGACACCGAAGACAGTGTGATAAACTAATGGCAAAACAACACAATATGTTCTGTCAATAGCAAGTTGTTTTAGCTTTCGGTTAGAAAACACATTTTATTTCAAACGTCCACGTTTGAACATGGGATGTGAGGCCATATCCATATGAGGACGCAAACGAAAGGTAGTGATGTCACTATTACCTCCAAAAATCTTGATAAAAAATCTTGATTATCTTGATAACGCCCTTCACAACGCCAATTTACGGAGTTGCTGTCGGTTGGATTGGTGCGAGTGCGAGTTGATGGCCACGATAGCCCAGTGTGCCGCGTAAAGCTTGGCTATCCGTCTCGGAGAGCGGCATCTCTTATTGGAAGCGTTGTCTGGGCACTGCCGGCCGGCGGCCGATCCGTCTCCGCCCCGGCACGACTCCGACTGGCCGGGTGATGGGTGAACCAGGGACGGGGCAGTGACGGAGTCAGCGACTCCGACTGGCCGGGTGATGGGTGAACCAGGGACGGGGCAGTGACGGAGTCAGCGACTCCGACTGGCCGGGTGATGGGTGAACCAGGGACGAGGCAGTGACGGAGTCAGCGACTCCGACTGGCCGGGTGATGGGTGAACCAGGGACGGGGCAGTGACGGAGTCAGCGAGTCAGTCAGTCAGGGCAGGTTGTCAACGAGTCAGTGTCAGTCTAAAAAGGGACGGGGAGTGACGGAGTCAGCAAGTCAGTGTCAGTCTGGACAGGGTGTCAGGGTGTCAGTGTCAGTTTGGTCAGGGTGTTCAGGTGTCAGCGTCAGTCTGGTCATTGTGTCAGCATCAGTCTGGTTAGGGTGACAAGAAGTCAGTGCCAGTTTGGTCAGGGTCAAGGGTGTCAGCGTGTCAGCGTGTCAGTTTGGTCAGGGTGTCGAAGTGTCAGTATCAGTGTCAGTGTCAGTTTGGTCAGGGTGTCGAAGTGTCAGTATCAGTGTCGGTGTCAGTGTCAGTTTGGTCAGGGTGTCGAAGTATCAGTGTCGGTGTCGGTGTCAGTTTGGTCAGGGTGTCGAAGTGTCAGTATCGGTGTCGGTGTCAGTTTGGTCAGGGTGTCGAAGTGTCAGTATCAGTGTCAGCGTTAGTTTGGTCAGGGTGTCGAAGTGTCAGTGTCAGCGTCAGTTTGGTCAGGGTGTCGAAGTGTCAGTGTCAGTTTGGTCAGGGTGTCGAAGTGTCAGTATCAGTGTCGGTGTCAGTTTGGTCAGGGTGCCGAAGTGTCAGTATCAGTGTCGGTGTCAGTTTGGTCAGGGTGTCGAAGTGTCAGTATCAGTGTCGGTGTCAGTGTCAGTTTGGTCAGGGTGTCGAAGTGTTAGTATCAGTGTCGGTGTCAGTGTCAGTTTGGTCAGGGTGTCGAAGTGTCAGTATCAGTGTCGGTGTCAGTGTCAGTTTGGTCAGTGTCGAAGTGTCAATATCAGTGTCGGTGTCAGTTTGGTCAGGGTGTCGAAGTGTCAGTATCAGTGTCGGTGTCAGTGTCAGTTTGGTCAGGGTGTCGAAGTGTCAGTATCAGTGTCGGTGTCAGTGTCAGTTTGGTCAGGGTGTCGAAGTGTCAGTATCAGTGTCGGTGTCAGTTTGGTCAGGGTGTCGAAGTGTCAGTATCAGTGTCAGCGTTAGTTTGGTCAGGGTGTCGAAGTGTCAGTGTCAGCGTCAGTTTGGTCAGGGTGTCGAAGTGTCAGTGTCAGTTTGGTCAGGGTGTCGAAGTGTCAGTATCAGTGTCGGTGTCAGTTTGGTCAGGGTGTCGAAGTGTCAGTATCAGTGTCGGTGTCAGTGTCCATCAGTGCAGTAACGCAGAGCGCGTATCCGGGTTATCCAGCTCAGATGACAGCTCCACCGGCCCAATGAATGTCACATATCCCACCCTCCCCCCTCCAATTTCCAGCGGCAGGGATAGCGCGGAGGACTCAAAACCGTCATGGTGGACTCAGAGCTGTCACGGTGAATTCAAAACCGTCACGGTGGACTCAGAGCTGTCACGGTGGACTCAGAGCTGTCACGGTGGACTCAAAACCGTCACGGTGGACTCAGAGCTGTCACGGTGGACTCAGAGCCGTCACAGTGGACTCAGAGCCGTCACGGTGGACTCAGACCGTCACGGCAGCAGCGGAGGTGGCTGAGTGACGATAGCGGTCATGCGGTCGAAAGACACACCGATCCCTGCTTTTGCGGCACAGCTTGGCCCTATTAGGCTCGGATCTCAAGAATTTGCACAACAAGGCGGGACCACCGGCGGGACCACCGACGGGACTCGGCTGCTGGTGCCCTGCTCAGGTCGGCCAACTATCCAGACAGTGACCTATCGGATATTATCCACTGATCCCCAACTGGTCAGCAGTTTCACCGAACTGCAAGACAACACGTGTAATCATTGCTCCTTCCTCGAAAGAACATTGCCTATACCAGGTTGTAGCATGAACATGAGTTGCACAAATAAGGACAATGCTCTATAGCCAACCAACTTTACTTTGAATGTATACTGTACTCCAGGGGTGTCGCCACCAGGAGGGGGACTGTGGGGCCAGGCGCCAGGATCGCTCCGGCCAGAGTCCGCCCCCCCCCCCCAGATTCGCAGGATTTTAACATTCCCGACCCCCCCCCCCCCCAACCCCTGGCTTGCTCCCCACTCAAAATTGTGTGGCGACGCCACTGCTTTACTCACCTGTAGGGACCTGTGTCATTGGCAAGCTCAATGAAATACTCAGGGGCGGTTCTGCCATGTAGGCAAGGTAGGTAATGCCTACCCAATTCGGTAGCAAGACAACACAAGACAAGACAGTCTGCGCCTGACCGCCGCCACGATCGCATCGGCCGTGACCTTCGCTCCGAGCTAGTGAGCGCCAGAGGGACCGAGTGACCGAGTGCAATGAACAGAGGCGCATAGTGAACCGCAGCTGAGCTTTTCGGGAGCGGCAGGCGACAGCCAGTGAAGGTGTCTGGAGCTGAGATGGTGTCAGCTGGTGAGATTAAGGAGGCTCTGATCGCCGCCTTTAGGGATGAGGAGGTGGTGGCGCTCCTTACGGAGCGGGTGATGGTCCCGATCATTAGAGAGGCCGTGACCACAGCCGTTGCCAAGAAGGATGAGAAGATCATCGCCCTAAGGGAGGAGGTCAGCAAGCTCTCTGAGCAAGTGAATGACCTGGAACAGTACTCCAGACGCCAATGCCTGAACTTCAGCGGGATTCCCGAGCAGCAGAACGAGAACACCGACAAGCTGGTTATGGAAATAGGCAAGGCTGCTGGACTCAACGTTAAACCTGACGACATAGACGTGAGCCATCGAATCGGTAAGCCGAAAACGAGCAAGCCACGAACGATCATCGTGAAATTCCAGAGCTTCGCCAAGCGCCAGGAGATGTACGGTGCCAGGCGCGAGCTCAGAAGCGCCCGCGCCCCCCGTGGCACGTCCCTGACGCCAGCCATTCTGTCGGCCACTTACATTGCCGAAAACCTCACCCAGAAGAATGAGCTGCTCATGTATCGGGCCAGGCAAGCCAAGCGAGAGGGAAAATTCACGCAGCGTGGACCGACTTGGGCAAGGTCAAGATTCGACGCACCCAGGGCGACCGCACCAACATCATCAAGACCGAAGACGACCTCGGCCGCCTGTCGGGAAACGCACCTGAGCGCGCCCCTGCCCCGGCGAACCCGGCCGGCGCGAGGTCAGCTGGTCAGGCGACCGATCACCCAGGAGCGACCGATCAGGACATTGTGTACCGCCGCGTCGCGATGCTGAGCACGGGTGAGGTGATCTCATATTCCACACATTGTGAGTAAATTGTGTGTGTAAACGGCAAGTGAAAGTGACCAGATATTTTGTTCCAAACCCGTGCAAAGGTTCAGCCTAGTGATCTGTGTTATTACCCGTCTCGTGAACTTGGTATGCCGTGGGATGAGGTGCCATGGGATTGGGGTGCCAGTGTAGTGGTGTGGGGCTGTATCACCCGGCGAGGTTTATATTGGCGGGCCTCCGGGAGTGTGCTGGGTCGTTTTGCGCTTGAGGGCGGACTGGAGGCGGAGGACCGGCGTCAAACTTTGTCTGACGCTGTGCAGGGATGGGGGATATTTGGTGCCGGACCGATGCTGTCCCTACGGGCGTGGTGGCCTCGGTGCGCTCCGTTCCTCGGGGCTCTGTAATATTGAGATTTACGGACATCGTTCTTCGTGTACAAATCTATGCACGTATGCATCTGTGTTGTGTTGTTTTTGTCTTGTGTTTTGCATATGTGTGTGTTTCCAGCCTGGCCGAGCCTTGGCGGTGAACAACTTGAGAATGTATGTAAGAATCAGCAGTGGATGCTTGCTTGCTGTGCTGATTGCTGTACGTGCTATGCTATGTACGTGCTATGCTATGTATGTTATGTACGTGCTTGTTTACCCGTAGAAGCTGCATGTGAATGATCCACAGACTGCACCACACCCGACTCATGTTTTCATCTGGTGCCCAACTAATCGGTTTTGTTTCGTTTTTGCTTATTGTTTCTTAAGAGCCTGCGCCATTGTCATGTATAATGTGTTGCTCTGGCTTATTCGGTTTGTTTAACATCGTGCATTAAGCTGAAGAATGTTTGTATGTCGCTGTCGCTTGCCGCCCCCGCTCACAGTAATGTTCAAAACGATCTTCCAGGCCACCCTGCCGAGGTCCTGTCGGGGGTCCCGGCGCGCCCTGATGCCCAGCACTGCCGACGTCATCTCGCCCGCCCAGCAGTGGCCGCCCCTGCTCCCGACGTCGCCTCCCGGACCGCAGCACACACACAGTCACCGCAGGGAAACCGTGAGCCCCCAGGCCTCAGACGAATCACGCATCTTCCACAATCCTTGATTTGCCTTTTGCTCCCATCACACCATTGTCACCCTGAACAGCGCAGAACAAAACCCACTCGCCACATCGTCGCTCAGAACCCACCCATCACAAACAAAATATAAAACATAACAGCGCCACCTACCTTCACTATACGCACGCGCACCTCGCCTCTCATTACACGCTCAGTCTACCAGAACGGATCACACACTCACAGTAGAAACAGCTCAACACATAAAGACATCGGGAAACTCCTACTTTTGGGTTGCGTGGAACCCAACCCTGGACCAACCCAACCCCCTCAGTTAAAAATTGCACATGTTAATATAAATAGCATCACAGCTCATTATAGAATAGAAGAATTACGTCAATTTGTTGACATAAACAACGTAGACATTTTAGCTTTAACTGAAACAAAACTAGACGACAGCATTCACCCAGACATGTACAACATAGACGGTTTTCACGCACCTTTCACCAGACACAGAAATCGACACGGAGGGGGGACCGCACTATACCTTCGATCATCATTGCCAATTAGACGACTATCTTGAATATTTTTCAACACTGTTTTGAGAGACATGATAATAATCAGAATTGCTAACCTAACTCTCATATTGCCAAAAAAGATGTTTTAGTAAATTAAACACAAGATCGGAAGCTTTCGGCTTGCGCCTTCATCAGCCATTATTTGTATTTTTTGTCTCCAACATTTAGCAAAAAACATACGAATTCAAATATACAGTAACATGCATTTGGGCACAAGCGTACTTCCGGTAAAATAGGTTACACATTCACAGTTCTTTTGATGATATCTTGAATGAACTTCGGGAACACATGCGCCTTTCTGCATTGTACTAAAAAAGCTATTCTTTCAATGTTACTTGCTAGTTTCGGAGCCAGAAGAACAGTTTTTATCAGTGTTTCTCTACGGTTAACGTTCGGTTCATTATCTTGAATAAGCTTCCGATCTTGTGTTTAATTTACTAAAATATTTTTTTTGGCAATATGAGAGTTAGGTTAGCAATTCTGATAATTAGACGACTACATCAATTAGAACTGGACGGAGAGGAGTGGATTTGGGCAAAAATAAAAACAAGCTGATAAACATTAATTATAGGCTCCATTTATTTACCACCAAATCTCAACGCCGACAGACTGCAAACCTTCATCGACAGACTCACTGAAAGCGTCACACAAGCACAAATACACACACCAACAGTCATTGCACTACTGGGGGACTTCAACACGGGGAACATATACCCAAGGTACTTTAATAGAGGTAGGGGCGTAAGGATTCAGTCACGTGACTTCCTAGCGCACGTGCAACCGATCGCCGGGATCCTCCAGTGTGGTTGGGCCCAAGGAATCGCAGTCAGCTGATGCTGTCATTGCTTTAACATGGAGATTTTGCAATGTTTTTTTAGGGAAAAGGTATTTAGGTACTAAATGACTTCGCAGGTGGAATCATGACCAGGGTATGGATAGAGGATAGAACAAGTTATTTTTTTATCACCCGGCCGTAACTTTTCCCGCCTAATATTCCCCACCAGACGGTCTCAATCACAGCCGACAAATCGCAGGCGTTCGGATAGAGCGGTTATTGAGGTGGTATCAGAACACACAAAAATGGCGCGAAATGATATCTCCTCGGATTTAAGCCACTATATTTTGCAGGGCCCCTAAATAGTCGCAACAAAAAACGTCGGGCAGGCCAATGTTGAAGTCTCAGGCCTTCCGAGGGCCCCTCAGGCCTACCGAGGGACCTCTTAGGCCTACCGAGGGCCCCATCAGGCCTACAGAGGGCCCCCTTATTAGGCCTACCGAGGGCCCCTCAGGCCGACTGAGGGCCTTCTGTCGGCCTTAGAGGGCCCCTCGGGCTGCATGGCTGGGGGCACCTCGGGGCCCTCGGTCAACTTCTTGTAGTTCTTGTAGCTGTTTGTAGCGGTGAAGTATTAATCGTGGTGATCGACATATATTTGAAAACCTACTTTACAAAACAAAAACACGAAACAGCGCCCCCCCCCCCCCTCCTGACTGCCTCACCTACGTTTGACCCCTGGCGCCACCACTGCTGCCTTGCCTACCTAGTCTCAAGGGCCCAGCGCCGCCCCTGGAAATACTTGCCTTTCTTAATCGTTCTTTCTCTGAGACGTTTCTTAGAGAATACAAGAAGTGGTGTACGCGTCAGTAAGACGCCTTAATCGGCGAAGGACGAGCGAGCAAACCACACACCAAATTTCAGCTTAATCGTTCAAGCCGTTTCTGAGCTACGGAACAGGGGTGTGCACGTGCGCAAGTGCAGTGACCCAGAGTTTGACTTGCGTGACATTGCCAGTGTTACTGTTGTAAAATCAAGCCACACACCAAATTTCAGCTTAACACGCGCAGTGGAGAGGGGTATGCCACTAACACGCAGTGGAGAGGGGAGGTACTTTAGTGCCCCTCCCTAAGATCTCCGAAAGTATGAGAGCTAGAATGATGAAACTTACAGGGTGGGTAGGTGCTATGTTTATCTACATTTTGTAAAATTGTCTTGACCTTCGGTCAATATCTTCAAGGTTAAACGAGGTCACGAAGGTCAAATCTGACCAAATGTCACAATGTTTGTAATTTGACCTCTGTGACGTCACAGGTCACCAGCAATGTGTCCAAAGTTGTTTCCGGGAATGAATATTGACATTGTCTACCGAATGGCGTTTGAATCATCCCGATCCGACTGTTCGTTCCGAAGATATCGATTTGCCGACCGCGATTCTGGCCGCCATCTTGGACTAAAAATCCATATAACTCAAAAATATATCGACCGATTTGTATTTGTTTGCGTCATACGATCCGCTATTGAGTTGGCGTTAATGTCACGCAACAAACACCGCCTTGCTCCGCTTCGTTTTGGAAATATTCACGAAAAACATGTGGGGGGGCACAAAAGTGCCCCCCCCCCCCCTCCACTGCGCGTGTTAATCGGTACAGCCGGTTCTCAGCTATAGCAGGGTAACGTTTTCTGACACCCCTGACGCGGCACGTGCCACGCGCCATGCTGACTCCTCACGTGAGACGAAACATGTCAATAACATAATTGATGTAATGGGGCTATCAGATGGCGAAGACCGCTTGACAATCGGATGCGGGATTCCAAAGATATAAGCTTCTGAAAAGCGTTACGGTCGGGCCGAGTCGAGTCGGCGGCTTATATGTGATAACAATCCCATATTCAGTGAGGACTCGCGAGCGCCTCGCACTCGCTCGTAACCACTTCTTCAACTTATGTCAGATTGGCTCCTGACATGTCAGCACCAGACTGCCTACTCCTAACTCCTGACTCCTGACCAGACTGCCTACTCCTGACCAGACTGCCTACTCCTGACCAGACTGCCTACTCCTGACTCCTGACCAGACTGCATACTCCTGACTCCTGACCAGACTGCATACTCCTGACTCCTGACCAGACTGCCTACTCCTGACTCCTGACCAGACTGCCTACTCCTGACTCCTGACCAGACTGCCTACTCCTGACTCCTGACCAGACTGCCTACTCCTGACTCCTGACCAAACTGCCTACTCCTGACCAGACTGCCTACTCCTGACTCCTGACCAGACTGCCTACTCCTGACTCCTGACCAGACTGCCTACTCCTGACTCCTGACCAGACTGCCTTATCCTGACTCCTGACCAGACTGCCTACTCTTGACTCCTGACCAGACTGCCTACTCCTGACTCCTGACCAGACTGCCTTCTCCTGACCAGACTGCCTATTCCTGACTCCTGACCAGACTGCCTACTCCTGACTCCTGCCCAGACTGCCTTCTCCTGACTCCTGACCAGACTGCCTACTCCTGACTCCTGACCAGACTGCCTACTCCTGACTCCTGACCAGACTGCCTACCCCTGACTCCTAACTCCTGACCAGACTGCCTACCCCTGACTCCTAACTCCTGACCAGACTGCCTACTCTTCTCGGAACTTGCAGCACCAGACTGGACCGTGCTTCTCAGACTTCTGTACCCACAAATTTAACACACCCTTAGGATGGAGTTAGTCCGTGAGACTGACATTAAGATCCACCCAGATCGTAAAAAGCTGGATATATGGCCAACACGACATTCATTCCTTGCGCTTGAACTAAAAATGTAGATTAGTACGGCTTGTAACGCGCTATTAGTTAACCAGGTATTATGCTGCCTACCGGTTTCGACACACATTATTTAAGTCGCGTCTGAGTGTCGTTACCCTCAGCGTATATAGCGATTTGTCTGGCATGATTTCCAGAGCCGTTTTAAAACCTTTCCCGTATCATACCTATCTCTCCCCAGCGGGTCAACGCTGCGATACCAGACGTCCTGTCGCCAGATGTTACTACTTACCAGATGTCACTAGATTTCACCAGATGCCACCAGATGTCACTGGCACCATAACCCGCGCACTGCAGGGGGTTTGCGCCGAACACGAACTGCAGGGGGGTGATTCCCCCCCCCCGTGAGATCTCGAAAACTACACTACATAGCGACAAGCGGAAAACGGCATTTGATAGCTTGATACAAGTTCTATCGAAAGTATTTAACTATGTTTTAGGTCAGGTCAAAATTGAGGTCACCAGAGGTCATCAAATGTCAAATTTTCCAGTTTTTTTTCCTGTTTTAAGACTTCGCTCCAGAAATTCCCATATATCTCGGAAACTATGCTAGTTAGAAACAAACGGAAAAAAACAAACGCCATCCAGTGCAATTTTTAATCGACAAGGTGTTCTCCAATTTGATCTGGGGGTCAATATTTAAGGCTCCAGAGGTAAAAAAGGGGGGAAAATATGTTTTTTTTTGCAACATCGTTTTTCGCTATTAACCTTTTACGTAATAAATATAACGGAAAACTGTTTACGCCATTGTGTTTATCTCGTGAAGGCGCTTCGAATGATATACATAGTGATCTTGTTAAGTTAACTTAGCAATTTTACCTCAGGTCAAGGTCAAGTGGTGACCCAAGTAGGGAATGTTGCATATGGGAAGACTTGTCTGGACGAGACAAACACATTTCTGTCTATTTTACTTCTCTATCTTCATTATGTCGGGAGTTATTGACAAAAAAGTGATAGTGATATCGCATGACCTCAAATGACCCCATAGGGGTCACTGAACAAAACTTACACTTGGATCATCAAGAATATCTTATAATAACATGATCCAGAAGTAATTGGACTAATATCATGCATACCCTTGAAATAGGAAGCATTTGTATATTTCCCCATTGACTTATTATGGGGTAGACATTACTGAACATCACAAGAAATCACCAAACATTACCAGGCGTAACCACACATCACCAGATCTCATGTTTCCCGACGTCATCAGACATCAGACATCATCAGACATCAGACATCATCAGACATCACCGGACATCATCAGACATGTCAGCGGGACAGAAACACGGGTGGAGGTCACTGCTGGCGGTCAGCGGCGGCCCTGTTCACAGTAGGATCCTCCGCTGATCACACGATCTGCAGGAGTGCCGGCGTGTGTGCTGTAATCCCCAGACGCGTGCCTCGCCGAAAAACCGGCTTCCATTCGACAAGGCCGCCGCGCTCAGCAGGTCACTTCCCCGAATTGCTCGTCACTACCGCCAAATGAGCGCTGTGGCACCGAATCCGCAACCATGGCACATGGCTGAATCTGCTCAACTGCCCGGGGGCAGTGACAAGGTTATTGGTATTGATTGCTGTCGTGACTGATAATGACCGGATCGACATTGGTATTGATTATTGATGACATTGGTATAGATGCGGCCGGTCTTGAAGCGTTGTTAATGAGGCGCACGCGACACTAATAGTCACGATCAATTATATACAGCAGAGCGACAATGGCAAACATGGGTTGAGATGTTCGATGTCGGATGTCTGATGCCTGCCGTGTTACCAAAACTCACAGGCACAGGCAGATATTTGGTTTTAAACCAGTCAGACGTATTGTATTCAGGCACGTAGCCAAGGGGAGGGCGGCGGGGGCGGCCGCCCCCCCCCCCCCCCCCCCCTGGAGGCCATGAGGGCCCTTTTTGGCGCGCGAGGGCCCTTTTCGGCGCGCGCAGCGCGCCGAAAAGGGCCGACGAGACCGCGCGAAGCGCGGTATCATAGGCTCTTTACTACACGAAGCGTGGTCTTGAGAGAGTTTAGAGGATTTCAGTGGCCCTTTAGGGCCACCAGGGCCCTCTCTGAAGGACCAGAGGGCCCCTTGGACGTTCAAAAGAGCCCTGTGCATGTCAGGGGCCCTTGGCCAGACCGAAAGGACCCCTGAGCGGGTCAGAGGGCCCCCTGAGCACGTCGAATGGGCCCCCTGAACACGTCGAATGGGCCCCTAGCCAGCACAGAGGGGCCCCTGGGCAGGTTGAGAGGCCCCTGAGCCTGTCGACAAAGCGGCCAGCGCAGTCCTTTGCCAGGTCATAAGGGCCCCTGAGCAGGTTGGAGGGCCCCTGGACAGACCAGAGGGCCCCTGGGAAGTTAAGAGGGCCCCTGTGCAGGTCAGAGGGGCCCTGACCAGACCGAAAGGGCCCCTAGGTGGGTCAGAAGGGCCCCTGAACATGCCGAATGAGCCCCTATCCAGCACGGAGGGGCCCCAGGGCAGGTCTGAGGGCCCTCGGAACATGTCGCAAGGCGACAAAGCAGCCAGCGCAGTCCCTTGCTAGGTCGGAAGGGCCCCTTAGAAGGTTAAAGGGCCCCTGGAGAGACCAGAGGACCCCTGGAAAGTTAAAAGGGCCCCTGCGCAGATCGGAGGGGCCCCTGGGCAAGTCAGAGGGGCCCCTGGCTAGACCGAAAGGGTCCCTGGGCCGGTCGGAAGGCCCCTTGAACATGCCGGATGAGTTCCTAGCCAGACTGGAGGGGCCCCTGGACAGGTAGGAGGGGCCCCTGAGCAGGGGCGACGGATTGCGGGGCGGGGTACCCAAAATTCCCCCAGTCGAAAATCCTGGGAGCAAAGGGTAGTTTTGCCCCCCCCCCCCCCCGATTTTAGCCTGCTCAATCTGGGGGCAACATGACCCTTCCCCTCCCAATAATTTTCATTTGAGGGAGGGGGTACCCTGCGCCACGCAATCCGCCGCTCCTGCCCCTGAGCATGTCGGTAGGGCGACAAAGCAGCCAGTGCAGTCCCTGGCCAGGTCGGAAGGACCTCTGAACAGGCCGAATGGGCCCCTTGACACACAAGAGGGGCTTCTTGGAAGGTCAGAGGAGTCTCTGGTGAGACCGGAAGGGTCAAAGCATGTAGAGATCCCAGATGAAGATTAAATACAAAGAGGACTTACTCCAGAATACAAAATATTAAAAGCGGAGCTTTCGGGTATATTGTAACACCCTTCGTCAGGGTGCTACAATATACCCGAAAGATCCGATTTGATTTTTTCCTGTAGAGTAAGCCCTCTTTGTATTATATATATCACCCACTCCACATCATGTCTTTTCGCTTCGCGGATCCCAGATGAGACCCGGAACAAGTCGGAAGGGCGTAGAAAAGGTCAGAGGGGCCCCTAGACGATCTGAAGGGACCTTGGGTAAGTAAGAACAGTAAGAATACAGTTGTACAGGGAATAACACTCAAAATTTCCGCGCCGCTCCGCGGCGCAATTTAACTACAAATTAAATTATATGCGGGTTAGGAAAAACATCGGTCAGTTTCTCGGCGCATTTATGTGTTATGTTGCTACTTTCCTATATTATTGGACAAAATAGTTCACCTTAGCACTTTTTCCCCGCACTTTTAAACGCACAATATAGCAATTTTAGAGGTCCACATCATACGCAATGCGACGCATTGATGAGAAAGCAACCCAGGGCATAAAGCTCAAAATTTTCGCGCCGCTCGGCGGCGCAATTTGTTTAAGAGTTCCAGGTCTTGAGCTTAAAAAAAAACCCAAGTTGGTATAGCTGATTCCAAATTCGTGTCGCTGGTTCCAAAGTTGATGCGGCAGTTTGCTAACTCCAGCTCCTAAACGTTGGTATGGCCCATGCCATACCTGCCATATTGCATTTTCCAGCCTTGTAATGTGCCTTCTCATGAGTTTTTTTTTTTGGGGGGGGGGGCTTTCAACGCTTGGGAAGGGGCCCTTTCAACGCCCGGGAAGGGGCCCTTTCGAGGCGCCGCCCCTCCCTGGACGAAATCCTGGCTACGTGCCTGATTGTATTCTCGAGCAACAGTTGCTGGCATGGCTCCTCCAAAGCCCATGGACAAAATACTTGACAGCAGCCAATGTCATTGGTTAATCACAGAAATATTAACGTTATCGTCACGGTGTACACTTTGGCACATTATCTCTTTCGGTGTAAGTGGGTCCACACGGTTTCAAAAGCAGACAGCAGTATGCTTATTAACGTATTGTTATGGGCCATACATTGTCATACAAAAACACGGCATTCATGTAGCCAATTTTACAAGATCAGACTGACCCCATGGCACTGTTTGGAATGAACAATATCGCAAGTTATTACCGAGCGGGCGCGAAGCGCCCGTGAGGTTTCTCGTCAACGTACTAGACAAATACTAGAAGTCTGTCTAGACGTCTGTTGTTCCAACAAGTTTCAACATTTCCAGTGTCCACTAGGAAGTCCCAATTAACTTGCTCTAGTAATCCTCTCAGCTTTGCATAATCACCTTTATTGATATTGAAATGGTCCTTGCTGGCACTGGGAGCATCAGTTGATACAAGTATTTGAAATGCAAGACATGAATGCTATCAAGGATTGCATTCCGCGCAAAGCAAAGACGTCACAACGTAATCTGTTTATGGATGTGGAAACAGTCCGTATGAGAAGAAGGAAAAATAAACTTTACGCAAAATATTTAAGAACCAGGGATGATGCTGCATATGCCAGATTTGCAGTCCTTCGAAATAGCCTCAGGAAAAGGACTAGACGTAAGGAGTATGAAGCAAAATTAGCCAGAGACTTCAAAACAAATCCCAAGGCCCTGTGGCGGTACATAAATACAAGGTTGAAGACCAAGTCGACCATTGAAGATTTGAAGTGCGATGATGGATCAACAGCTCGTACAAATACTGAAAAGGCAGAAGAGCTGAGGAGATTTTTCAGCACAACATTTACCAAGGAGAACCTTCTGATGATTCCGGCTATGGCAGATCATTCCTTGGGGTGCCAGGTCGATGATGTTTAATTCAGAATGGCTGATATACTGAAGAAATTGAAAGATCTGATCGCAACAAAGTCCCCTGGCCCAGATGGCATTCATCCCCGTATCTTAGTTGAATGTGCTGAACAACTATGTGACCCATTGTCCTTCCTTTGTACTCTATCTATGGAAAAGGGTGTTCTTCCAAGTAACTGGAAGATGGGGAACATTTCGGCTATTTTTAAGAAGGGAAACCGACATGCTGCATCCAACTATCGGCCTGTAAGTCTTACATGCATTGTTTGCAAACTAATGGAATCTGTGGTCCGGGACAAACTTATGCATCATCTGATCAGTAACAATTTGCTCAGTGATCACCAGCATGGTTTTATGCCTGGAAGGTCTTGTGTCACCCAGCTATTGGCAGTTATGGACAACTGGACACAAATTCTAGACACTGGCAAGCCTCTGGATGTTGTATACCTGGATTTTTCCAAGGCCTTTGATTCGGTTCCCCATAAGCGTCTCCTTAAGAAATTGGCAGCATATGGAATCCAGGGAAGACTTCTGAAATGGATTGAGGCATTTTTAGCTGACAGATGGCAGAGAGTTGTAGTAAGCGGAGAAAAATCACAATGGAGTCGAGTTACTAGTGGAGTTCCACAAGGTAGTGTACTTGGCCCCTTGCTCTTCCTGGTATATATCAATGACTTACCAGAAATGGTTAAATCATCAATTAAAATATTTGCTGACGACACCAAAGTGTATCACACAGTACCAACCATGCAGGAAATATATGAGCTTCAAGCAGACATCAATAGTCTAACTGTATGGTCCCAATTGTGGCAGCTGCCCTTCAACACCCAAAAATGCAAGATCATGCACCTTGGATATGCTAATATGACACATGAATATTCTATGAACGGTGATACCCTCGAAGCGATACCACATGAAAAGGATCTGGGAGTAGTTATTGATAGTCAGCTGCAGTTTCATGTACACACAGCCCAAGCTGTAGCCAAAGCATTCAAAGTGCTGGGAATGATGAAACGGTCGTTTGAAAACTTTAACCGGCAGACAATACCACTTCTCTTTCGATCTATTATCAGGCCAATCTTAGAATATGGTAACTGTGTCTGGGGACCAATGTACTGTGGAGACCAGGACTCAGTGGAACGAGTTTTGAGGCGAGCAACAAAGCTTGACAGATCTCTACGTGATCTCCCGTATGAACAGAGACTAGAACACCTCAACATGCCATCCATGTTTTACAGAAGGCAACGAGGCGATATCATAATGGTATTTCAGATTGTCACAGGAAGAATTCAGATTCTACATGAGCAGCTATTTGAGCTTGCTGAAAACCATGGCACACGCGGACATCACCTGAAGTTAAGAAAGCCCCCAGTGAACAGGCTGTTGAGGCAAAACTTCTTCAAGATCCGAGTAATTAACAACTGGAACAACCTCCCTGAGCAGGTTATTGGCGCTCCTTCAGTAAATGCTTTTAAGAATAGGCTCGATGAGCATTGGAAATTACGCAAGTACTGGACAAGACACCAGTAAGACTTTAGTGAGATTTGAGCTGTAGAGAGCGGGAGTCTAAAGGCCCCAGCTGCGGGGCCTTCTATCCTGTACCTATTGAGTATTGAGTATTGAGTAAATCTACAATTGATCCGGCCCGACTCGGCCGTACAGACGCTTTTCGGAAGCTGATAACTTTGCAACCACTCCTCTGATTGAGATAGGGTTTTCACCATTGGATAGGTCCATCAAATCCATTTGGTTTTTGGTATGGTGCGTTCTGATAGGGGTGGTACCACAGCGCGTGGCAGTTGGCACACGCAAACGTCGGAATGAACACAAATCATTATTGATCAAAAATGGCTTTATTAATCTAAGCATTAATGTATACGATGAAGCATGCAGCGCTCAAGACACCTTTTGGCGGATTCGAGAAAGGAGATCATGAACAATTTAATACAACTTAATTTGTATGTTGGCATACATTGAGGCCTGACAATTTTTGCTTGAGGACTAAAAGGACTACAAGGACTATGTGGTACTACCACGTGTGCTCCCTTACCGTTTCATATTGCAAACCTGTTTTAGCTTTACCAGAGCGCGCCCGCCTGGTCATCGCCCAAAAAGGCGTTTTACTGGTTTTTAAATTGGTTAATGTTCTCCTGTTGTCATCACTTGCCAATTCACTATGGTTACTTTAATGACTTGCTCGGTTATTGCACACCAAACTTTGTTCGGCAATACTTTCGATTATGACGCTACCATTTCAAACGCTGTTTTCTATCAAACCGGATCGTTTTGTTATCGCACCAGCTTGGTACAAAACACGCCGATGGAAAACACAACCATCAGCTTGCTGCGATGTTTTCGGCTTCTGCTTGACACAACGTTAGACTTTATTAAACGATGTGACGTCATTCAATGTCTACAAATTGCATGCAAGATCCAATCGGGAATTATTAGGAACCAAATTTGGAAACATTTCTTTGCCTGACCATTAGTGTGGACAAAGTAAAAATGCCTTCAAAAATACATACCAATTTCAGATAAGATTATATTATATAAAGCAACAATGACAATCCGACAAGCGATTTGTGTACACATTAATGGAGGATATTACCCTCGCGCCGGCGCAAACAGCGGTCCGGTGGCGACCCCGCCCAGAGAATCTAGGCGGACTAGACGGTGTCCGATGGGCAGACTGCCTCAATGTGGGAAGTGCCGGCCAGCTCGAAGAAGAGCACGTATGCCCCGCAGCTGGTGACACTGCGCTGATTGACCAGACGCACTCGGTGAGTCGTTGTACTCGTACCACTCGGCCGTCTGCGGGTGTTTGCAGTAGGCCGTGTAGTGGCCGGAGACCAGCGTGCCGAAGTGGTTGGCCACGCCGTACAGGTTGTACCTGCAGAGCGTCTGGTCAACCGAGTACGGCGACAGGTCCAGCCCGGTCACGGGAATGTTCACGGCGGTGTTGAGTTTGCTGTGGGAACTCTCCTGCGGCAAGAAACGTTTCAGGTGCACCACCAGGATGCGCGGGAACTTCTGGATCGACAGGTTCTTGGTGCACTTTTGCCGCTTTTGGCACTTGGAACACGTCGGCTTGTCGTCTCCGTCGAGCACCTCCTCCCTTATGAAGAGGTCAAAACAGGCCTGCAGTTGCACCCGGCCCGTCCTGGCCGGGATCGGTAGGCTCAGATCCCAGAACGTGTCGAACGTGACGGACGCGTGGCCGCACACTGTGCACAGCAGCGTCGACTTGAGCTGGCCGACAAACAGATCAACTAACTTTGAGTTATCCAGACGAAGGGTGCGCTTCCAGGCCTCAACTGACTTCTGACTGGCGCTGAGACTATCGTCGATGTCGGTAATAATGGGCTTGGGCCGGCTGGTAACGCGATTTACATCCTCGTGCAGACCCTCCAGCAGATACCTGAGGAACTCCTGCGCGTCCTGCTGCTGGTAGTCCATGAAGCGTGGCGCGAACCGCTGGATCTGTGACTTGAACGGCGCAGTCGTCAGCACCCGCTCATACTCGTTTGAGTGCCGCCACAGGTCACACATCAGAGCGCCGAAAGCTCTGATCAGCGCCCCCTTCATGTCCGACGTAGTGGTGTTGATGTCGGAGGCGTACTCGTCGCGCAGAATGTAGTCGTGCAGGGCGCGAGTGTTGCTCAGGCATTGCAGCACCGAGTTCATGAAACATGTGTTGCCGATGTTTCTCAGTCCAGTAAGGCCCGGCGGCCGAGCGGCGAACTGGCTGCCGCCGCCGCCGCCGCCGTCGCCAGCCTCGCCGGAACTCTCGAGCCGTAGGCGGCAGGACGAGCCGACAGCGGACGGCACCGCAGCGGGCTCCGACAGGAGCACCGCCCGGTGCTGGGAGGCAGCTGTTTTTGTTTCCGGTCGGAGCTCGGACGACACACACACACACACACACACACACACACACACACACACACACACACACACACACACACACACACACACACACACACACACACACACACACACACACACACACACACACACACACACACACACACACACACACACACACACACACACACACACACACACACACACACACACACACACACACACACACACACACACACAGATATATATGTATATATATATATATATATATATATATATATATATATATATATATATATGTCGCAGGCCACCTGCGACTATTTTCCAGATTTTCAGCTAAAATTAGAACTGCCAACAGAAGTTACCGCGAACAGCTCCTGCATAGCTTGTTGGCGACACACACACACACACACACACACACACACTCTCACTCTCACTCACTCTCGCTCTCACTCTCACTCTCACTCTCACACTCACACTCACACTCACTCTCACACTCACTCTCACTCTCACTCTCACTCTCACTCTCACACTCACTCTCACTCTCACACTCACTCTCACACTCACTCTCACACTCACTCTCACACTCACTCTCACTCTCACACTCACTCTCACACTCGCACTCACTCTCACACTCACTCTCACACTCACACTCACACTCACTCTCACTCTCACACTCACTCACTCTCACACTCACTCACTCTCACACTCACTCACTCACTCTCACACTCACTCTCACACTCACTCACTCACTCACTCACTCACTCACTCACACACTCACACACACAGACAGAGACAGAGACAGAGACAGAGACAGAGACAGAGACAGAGACAGAGACAGAGACAGAGACATAGACATAGACATATATTAAGGCCATCCACGATAAGCTCATGGCTATTACGGCCCTTCGTCAGAGGCTAAAACGGCGGACATGGGAAGTGAAAAAACGCAAACACACACAGACACACAGACAGACAGACAGACAGACAGACAGACAGACAGACAGACAGACACCCACACACCCACACACCCACACACCCACACACCCACACACCCACACACCCACCCACACACACACACACACACACCCACACACCCACACACCCACACACCCACACACCCACACACCCACACACCCACACACCCACACACCCACACACCCACACTAACTATAGCCAACAATAAAAGCAAGAATGATATCAGACTTAAAACACGCGCAGTGGAGGGGAGTCACTTTTGTGCCCCCCACACATGTTTTTCGTGATTAGCTCGCAAACGAAGCGGCGTAGGGCGGTGCTGTTTACGCAACATTTACGCTAATTCAATAGCGGATCGTTTGACATGAAACAAATCAAAATCGGTCAATACATTTTTGAGTTATACGGATTTGCATTAAAGGGAAGAAAAGGAAAGGGGATAAGGATACAAAAGATAAAGTTAAATATACGGGTGTTCCTGAAGAAAGTCGAATTTTCTTTCCCTCTGGAGGTGCCAGTGAGCAAAATCATAACAATGGAGGTGCATGTGCTGAAAGCATGCTCGATGCTATTTTGTGGCATACCAATGTCAATCACTTGCCATCATGCAGCCATACAAAACATACGTAAAAATACAAATAGTCCAGACTATATCTTTGAGACCAAATCCATCGTCGCAACGCAACGGAAATACAAACGACATTTCAAGACAAGAAAGGTGTCCTCAAGAACCATAATTTTGAGCCTGGTATTGAAGTTTCTGGCCCATGGAAGTGTGCGGAACCTTAGGAAGGGACGATGCGGCAGAAAGAAGACCAAGAGGACGCCTGCCAACGCGGAGAAGACCCGGGAGGCCCTCCAGCGGAGCCCAAACAAGTCGCTAAGGCGGCTAAGCCAAGAACTGCGCTGCAGCAAGACCACAGCTCACCGGCTGGCCAGGACTGACAGCCAGCTGTTCCCGTATAAGGTGTCCGTCCACCAAACGCTTGCCGAGGCCGACAAACAAGCACGCACGCTCTACAGCGGCTGGTTCCTGAGAAGCTGCGAGGACGACGGGGACTTCCTGCACCAGATCTGGTTCAGCGACAAGGCGCATTTTCACCTCGACGGGCGCGTGAACTCTCAGAACTTCCGGTGCTGGTCGACGGAGCCGCCTGCCTTGGTCGTGGAAGCCCCCTGCACAGCGCGAAGTGCACGGCCTGGTGTGTAGTGAGCAGCAGGGGCGTTATCGGGCCTTTCTGGTTCGAAGACCGCGCTGGGGCGAATGCGACCGTGAACACCTAGCGGTACCGGCAGGTCATGAGCACGTTCTGGACCGCGCTCAAGCGGAAGCTTGGCGGCGCCACGCAGCAGCTGGACCAGCAGTGGTTTCAGCAGGACGGAGCCACAGCGCACACGGCCGGCGCGACGCGGGAGTGGCTGCGCGACCGCTTCTGCCCGCGGCTAATCTCCCGAAAAGAGGTGCATGCCTGGCAGACATGTGCATGGATCCCAAAATGGATTCCGGGATCTGATCCCAGTGATCTGGATCCGGGATCCACTGAGATTATAGGTCCACCCTCTCAGTTTTGCCGTGGGATCTATTGAGATCATAGATTCAACCTTATATTTGTGCCGTGGGATCAACGAGATCTTGGATCAAACCTTATATTTTTGCCGTGGGATCCAAGGGATCAAAGATTTTTTATTTTTTCCGTGGGATCCACTGGGATCATGGACCTAGACCAACAAAAGACCCAGTGGGATCCAGCAGATCCTGGATATATTAATCAATGGCAGCTGTACAAACAAAACATTCAAATAAATATCAAAGGAAAGTTAAAAGCTGAAGCAGCTTCAAAATTTAATATGTAAAAATAATGCACAGCTTATAAATCATACCAATACCAATTACCAATACACAATTCATCATTACACAATCAGTCATTAATATGAGACTTGATACTGTCTAACAATAACCTACATTATTGATGATGTACTTTACATGTATGTCAGTTGCGAAGTAGTGTTTCATATATCTAGCTTGCTATGCTGGATATAAGTAATAAATTTAGAGGTGCAGAAAACTGGTCCCGGCATGACTAAACTGAAAACTGGTCCCGGCACTCACTGTGACTAAATGAGTTTCACGGTGGCACTAAGCCTGGACTAGGTCAGGTCAAATGAGATAAAGCTGTGACCTTATCATAATAAAGACTAAATCAGGCGCATGTTCCAAAGTCCAAACATTTTGATTGAAACAATTGTTCCAGCTGTTCATTTGGTTTGCATTCTATTTCTGAGTCACTATGTCAGTCAACACTAAAGATTGACTGACTGACTAAATATTGATACTTTGTATCACCTATAAACTTTTCAATGTTGGTCGCTTAACTTAGGTATAGGATAGGCGACACTCATAGCACTAGGTTTTCATGAAGTAACCAACTTAAACATCACTAATTTATAGGTGACAAAGCCAGTGGCTTTGTATCACCTATACACTTTTTTGTTGGTGGCTTCAAGACGCCAATATGAAAAGGTTATGGAAGAAAACAAACACCAAGCCACTAAGCTTACTTACTTCACTAAAACTACCTACAACTACTACTTAGGTACCTATTACCTAAGCAGAACAAGTGTTCCGGAGATACCTTCCTCTTAAATCTCAGTCACAAACCAGGGGGGGGGGTCCGCTCCACCTATTTAAGATGGGGAAAAAGGGCGACAAATATTAGCAACGTCCGCAGCTTGGTCTTGTTTACGCATCTGCTCATGAGCCAGGTTTTGCTGCCAACAGCTTTTTGGCCAATCGGCGTCTGACACTCCACGCGCATTGGTCGACGGCTGATGACGAGTATGAGGGTCAAAATAGCCGAACATCATTTGCTTACGTAACGTTAATTGAATGGCGCCGTGCGGAGGGCATGGGTGTCTAGGAGCTTTTCGAGGATTTTTCCTAGTTTGAGAAAACGTTGAGAGTTATACAAATGTATATGTGAAAGGCCAATTAATTCTGATGCGATGTACCGCGACGTATTTACTATTTAGAGACCGCACGGGGCGGGAGAGCTCCTGCCACGTGCAGCGCCCTGGCGCGTGCGTTGCCAGGCAACTAGAGTTGGAGAATTCTGGTCCCAGCGTCCCAGCGCTAGGATCAGACCTGATCACGGCCGTGACTAAAGCTGTGACTGGCAAGGCCAGCGCCGGGTTAGCATTGCAGCGCCGTGACTAAAGCAGTGACTTGCCAGCTCATGCCGTGGCCGTGACTGGGCTGTGACCAAAGATCTCGGATTTTCTGCACTGGTCTCTACAGGCAACAACACATTGCGTCGCGCCGCGGCGCCCACTAGCGGATACAGGGGGAGGGGAGGGTATGGCGGCCATGCCCCTCCCCCCCCCCCCCCCCCCCCGACAAACTTTTAGACAAACCTGAAATCGGCGCAAAATTGACACATTTCCTGATATAGAAGAAACTCCAAGCAACTTTTACTAAGGAAAGTTTGTTTTAAATCAACTACCAATGATAAGCAAGCAAAATCCGATGAGTTTTCAGAATTGTGTGAGACTTTTTGGAATCCCCCCCCCCCCCCACCACCGTTCTGGATCCGCCAATGGCGGCGCCTGGTGGGCCGGCGTCGGTTGGAGACGCGGTGAGCGGGCGGGATGGTGCGGTGCGGAGACGCGGGCGGGAAGTGTAATTTTAAACAGTTACTTTGAATTGCTTGAATGCATTTGACAATCGACTTATCTAATCAGAATTTCATGAAACTCGTCAAAAAAGATGAGAATATCTATTGTGTGGGTATGCTTTGGCCTTTGCCAAGAACTGTCAGACGTTATCATCGCAAATTGTCAACTGTTATAGCAGCAACTTTGTTTTATTTATCAGGTAAGCCTAGTGCAATTTTTCCTTAGCCATAATTTGGGCCGCATGATTTAAATTCAGACTATGTGAGTGTTATCACTGTTTGAGTATTGTATGTGGTGGCTGTCCGATCTGCCATCGTGAGCCAAAGGACGGTTAACTTTGCCGGCCCAAAATGTAAATAGTTTGAGTCCGATGGCAATTTTATCCACGGCATAAGATACATCGTTCAATTTGTGACAGATTTGTATCTTAATTTTAACAATAGGTCGGCAAATGAAGAAATCAGGCGACACACACCGGAGGAACGTGCGCGTTGACGTTTTACGTACGGCGGTCCGGCCGGAATCGCCCATCAGTGGAATTTGCCGGCCCATAACTTTTTTAAAAAAAATTGGGTTGCGTTGCGATTTTCCCAACGTCATCCAATACATCGCTTAATTTGTGGTATATAGACAGCTTAAGTGTAACAATCGGCCGGTAAACGACGGAACCAAGCGGGAAAAAACGGGGGGAGTACGCGGCCGGCCGGAATCACCGGGCAGCAAACTGTTCCGGCCCATAACTTAAAAAGTTTGGGTTGGATTACAATTTTCGCAACGGCACCCAATACAACGCTTAATTTGTGGTAGATAGACATCTTAAGTATCAAAATCAGCCGGCAAACAAAGGAACCAAGCGACAAAAAAGCGGGAGGGATCTATGCGTTAACCCTACGTAGGCGACCGGCCGGCCGGCCGCGTGACCCTCTTCCGCGTCACAGGAGCTGCGGGGTCGTTGCAACTAAATTACGAGTTGTCGCCACTTTTTTCGGCCGGAGCGGTCTACCTGGTTTACATAGCCTTGGTCACAATTCACAACACAACCAACCTGCACACTGACATTTTGCATGTTAATGGATTGGATCATTAAACGGAAACAGGATTCCAAATTTCCAGTAGCCTCAATATATGCCTCAGATGATGATTCAAGTAAATCAAGACATGGGGGCTTAATAAAATGCATCCAAATTCCAAATACCCCCAAAGCCAAGCTAAGGATTATTGTTATGTAATAATGTATCCTAGCACAAATCATTTACCAATTATATTTCACGTCTCTGATGCGTCACAAATGGCGCTGTGCAAGGTGAAAACCCCCTGGTTGGCAGCACTCGGGCGTTTGGGCGTTAAAAACCTACTACACCATAGGGTTTCCATGTTAAATCGATGATTTTCAAACGAAGCTGGCTCGTAACCTATGGAACATATGCTAAATCCGACTTCTGGAGTCTGCACCAGATAGCTGCAAACCTTGGCTGCAACGTTTCTATTTACCATGCGTCGATATTCCAGGCGTAAAGGGGTTAAATTGCCTTGGGCGTTAACCAATGTCGGAACGACCGCTGACCGCTTCCAAATGCTACTACAGGTACTGAAATATACACTACTTCGACTACTACTTCGTGTATTGAATTCAGCGTATATACATCGGACAACGATTTGCGCCGTAGGGTATTTAGTGGGATATTTAGCTATGCAAAATACCCAATGGCCGTGGTGGAAACGACCATATCTCAACCAAGCATTTCTACTACCGCTGCGAACTTTACCCATACGATCTGTTGTCCGATGTATATACGCTTGAATTCAATATGACCGCTTCCAAATGCTACTACAGGTACTGCAATATACACTACTTCGTATGTTCGCTGGAATTATAATCTATGGAAATACAAGTTATTGATAGCAAACAATACATTTAATTTATAATAGACAAAACAATTACCAGAAAAATTATATCATGTCTAATTAATTTGTGCGTTACCTTACATTCCTTACTGTTCTACCCGTTGTTATATTACCCTGGTGCAAACAGCTTATGAATAATACAATGTTTTGCTTTTGACGTCGAAACAAAAATAAAAGCGCGCCGTAGTTGATGATGGCGCGCCACAACTGCCGATATGCGTGGCGTGTTTGGCCTACGCGCCCTAAACCAGCAACAACAACAATCTCCTCATTGCCAAGGTCATATTCTGTGCCACCGATTATCGTAGTTCAACTTCAAGTTGGCCTTAATGTTATATACTTACTATTTTGGTGGTGAGAAATTTCGTTATTCTAATATGTGGTTGGCTTCAATCAGGTGAGATGACACGAATTTATGTCTGTATAGCTGTGGTTCACTGGTAACTTACAGGCCAGAGGCCATGCGTGACATTACTATTTAATTGTATTGTATTGCTATCCTTGTCTGCTCTGAAACTTAGCTTTGATGGCCTGCAAGTGAGATGGATTTTCAGTTTGTATATGCCTATACCTGTATTTCAAAAGGTTGTTCCGGCAAATTTGGTACATATCTTATGTGCAGCGTGATGGCTTGTCATTAACATCGACTAGACTTTACCAACTTGTTTTGTCCATTTCCTAGGGTTTAAAATGCCATCTTTGATGCTTGATTACTTTGATACTTTGAAATTATTTCAGTGGCTTATTTATGAATCTTGCTGAGACTCAAATTGACCTGGCTGCTAGCACACCGTGACCTCTGAACTAGGTCAGCCGCCGTGACCGGAGCCGTGACCAAAAATTATAATTTTCTGCATCTCATATATATATACATATATATATATATATATATATATATATATATATATATATATATATATATATATATATATATATGTATATATATGAAGTTTAATATATTTCGGATACAATCCTTCTTCGACAAACGAGTACGAATATGCAGTAATAAGCGATAACATACGAATGCACATGCTTCCCAACGACACTCCTTGCATACAACAGACTATCTGACTACATGTCAACCCCTTCACCCCATCAGCTGACAGGCGGTCTGGGCGGGGACTCGTGCGGGACGGCCACCGGCGGTGGCTCCAGGCAGAAGGGCAGACGCCAGCTCCGCCGCACTCAGCTCCGATAGGGCTTTCGAGCTTCTGGCGGCGTAGCAAAGCATGTAGGCTGTTGCATCTTGGACCCTGGCGGCTGTGCACTCCTGGACCTTAATGTCGTTGGTGAGGAACCAGCTGGCGGCCGGCTGGTTAAGACAGTAGGCAGTGTGGTGGCCACTGTGTTGGCCGCCATGGTGCTCCACCACCCCGTACAGGTCGTACACCATGTCATGCGTGTTCAGGTGCGGGCAGGTCGCCATCTGACTCAGGTCAAGGTCGCGCAGTGGGAAAGCCACTGGCGCATGGGCCTTCCGTGCGGTGGTGCCAGTGAAACTGAACCGTTTCAGATGGAAGACAATGACCGGTGGTAGGCGGCAGAAGTCTAACTTTTTGTTGGCATCCTGGCTATGCCGACAGTTCGGGCATCGCCAGTCATTGATTAGGTCACCGGAGAGGTACTGATCGAGACAGTGATGCAGACCTCCACTACCTGCTGTCGCTACCGGCAGCGGAAGTGACAGCAGCGAGAATGTCTCGAATGTGGCCGACTCAAACCCGCAGGCAGTGCATCACAGTGTCGACTTTTGCAGGCCGTGGAAAAGACGCGTCACAATTGAGTCATTGGAGCTCTTGAACAGCTGCCAGACTGTCTCGGCTTCCTCGGAGTCGGACAAACCGCCGGGGGCGGCGCAGGAGGTGCTGTATCTACCGCCACTACTTTCAGATCATCGTGCAGCCACTCCAGCAGTAGGATGATAAACTCATGAGCGTCATGCATGAGACTGCCGCCGAAGTCCGTCTCGGCGCGTAGCCGATGCGGCAAGACGAATTGTAAATTTCGCGACCATGACACCCATGAGCTGCGCGACTTCCTTTGCCAACCTACCTTGACTTGCCGAGTGCCTGTTGACATCTTCATTGGAAAGATCGCTGGTAATATAGTTGACGAAGTTCTGTGTGTGCGCCAGGACCTGAAGCGCAGCGTTCATGTAGCAGGTATTTCCGAGATTTTCAAGACCAGTGGCAACGGCCGGTAGGCATGTAGTTGGGCGTTTTGTCGCGAGATACTGATGGGCCCGGGAAGGTGTCCGCACCCACCGCTCGATATCCTCTTGGCTTGCTGGCTTGGCTGAGGTCTGACTTGCTGTCAGCTTGGCTGAGGCCTGACTTGCTGTCGGCTTGGCTGAGGTCTGACTTGCTGTCGGCTTGGCTGAGACCTGAGTTAAGCCCAGTTCACACCGGACACGCCATACGTCAAAACGTATACGTCAACATCAATTTGGCGGAACGTCGTACGTCATTTGCCGTTTTTTGTGTGAACTCGACGTACGCCAACAGCTGACTGCGACCGGCGTACGCCAGTTTTGACGTACGTCAAATGTTGAACCGTGTTCAACATTTGGCGTTGACGTATTCGTCGGGAGGCGACATGGATCAGTATTTGTGATTTTCCAAAAGAAATATGCTTATGTTTTGGTAATAAATGCTTCTAGAAATGTTAGATTTCGATTATAGCTCGGGGAGGATGCTGGTCGTAGCTCAAATATATTTATAGGTGATAACTGATAGGTAGGTAAGTAGAGAGAGAAAAACAAGTTGGAATTTGATTGATATTGGATCTAGTAATGTATCTTTGGCCTGCTTGGGTGGAAATTGTTGAGTTTGTTGATAATCTTGATTCTTGAATGGTTTTTAACACTGTTTTGAGAGACAAAATGCTGATAATAAGTGTATATTAGTGTAACCTAACTAGCTGATGAAGGCGCAAGCCGAAAGCTTCTATATATCTTGTTTTTATTTTTTAAATCATCTTTTTGGCACAATGAGAGTACGGTTAACCTTATTATTATCATTATGTCTCAAAACAGTGCTAAACCCATGCAAGATAACTCATAGTGCAAAAAAAGATGATGTAGTAAATAAATATATAGAAACTTTCGGCTTACGCCTTCAATACTCCCTTCAATGCACCCTTCCACTGGTCATCCAGGACATTGTACTAATTTTATTTGTATTTGTTGTCTCAGATAAAAAATACAAACAAATATTATCAGACAAAAATACAAATAATGGCTGATTAAGGCGCAAGCCGAACGCTGCTGCTATATATTCGTTTTTCTTTACTAAATCATCTTTTGTTTTCAACAGACTGTACTAATGCCATATTTTGAGAAAATTAATACAAACGTCAAAAGATAGCACATGACAAGGGCTACAACATGGCTATCTCCGTTTTTTTAACGTTGGTTTTTGACCCATTTTGTTTTTAGAAGAATAAAAAATTCCCAAAATAAATTTTTCCAAAGATATTACACACAAAAAAAAAACTGGAACGACAGATCGCTATAAAATAAAGGGATCACTGTTGGCATAAACGTGACAAGTCAACCACTCAATGCACCCTTCCACTGGTCATCCAGGACATTGTACTAATTGGCTGGTATCTCCTGGATGGTGGTACCCACACCAAAAGAAGAGCACTTGCCCCCCCCCCCCATGCATCCATGCTTAGCTATGTTGGTCAGTATATCTCACTATGTCCCAATGATCTGGAGTCTCCTGGATGCAGGTACCCACATCAATACACGTGCCCATCCTGACCCCCCTCCCCTCCCCCCCCCCCCCCCCCCCCCCCCCCCCCCTCCACACATAGCTATGTCGCACCATGTAAAGAGGTTGACCGTTTCACCCCATTGATATTTGTTTTTCGAAAGGCAGCTCTGAAATGGATTAATGCCGATCCCCTGAAAGAAGCGCCCTGTTTAAATGTGCACGTGCATAGTGCATATTAACTGGGATAACTGAGACAAAGGATACGCCAGGCTGCCAATGTTCAACTCGCTCCTCGACGTATCGGCGTACGTCAGATTGACGTTGATGTACACGTTTTGACGTATGGCGCAGGGGCGGATCCAGGATTTTCTAAGGCAGGGGGCTTCAGGCCTGAGGGCGGCATATTTCCTCGGTGACGGGGGGCGGCATGGTGCCTTCCGAGGGCGGCATAATGCCTTCCGAGGGCGGCGATGTACCTTCCGAGGGCGGCATAATGCGTTGTGAGGGCGGCAAGATGTCTTCTGAGGGTGCCAGGGTGCCTTCCAAGAGTGCTACGATGCTGTTGGTAGACGCAAGGGCGCCCTGGCGGCCTCCCGAAAACGCTAGGGCGCCTTCGGCGCCGGCAAATCCTATACAAAAATGGCGTCGCGGCGCCCTCGGGCATCCCGGCGCCGGGATGCCCGAGGGCGCCGTTTTCTAAGGCAGGGGGCTTCAGCCCCTACGGCCCCCCCCCCCCTGGATCCGCCACTGGTATGGCGTGTCCGGTGTGAACTCTGCTTTACTGTCGGCTTGGCTGAGGTCTGACTTGCTGTCGGCTTGGCTGAGGCTTGACTAACCATCGAGGACAAGGGCGGCGAGGGCCGAGCATGCTCCTTTGTGCCATCTGGAGGACACCATTGTCCGTGGGTTGTCCTCGCTTGGTCTGTGGCCGCGGTGGCGAGAACAGCAGCGGCGTTACCTCGTACGATTGCGATCGAGATGCGTTGCAATAGCCATTCGGTCTCTCGGCGCTCGCCGGTGCGGGCAGTTATAAGGCGACCCAGGTCACTGACGAATTTGGAGGTGGCGGGACCGAGCACTCCGGAGGTCTCAACCGCGATCGGCACGAACTTGTAGCGATAGCTAAGCTCGGTGTAGTGGCGCCGTTTTCTGGCTTCTGCAGCGCGAGCGGCGGCACCTGGCTCGAGGGCGGACTGAATCAGGACAGTGTCGGCAAAAGTGTCTGTGCAGGTGGCGTCCCAGGTCAGGCACATGCCTCCACTGTACGGAAACAGCGTTAGACCATCTGGCCGCTTCCCGTCTCCAAGATCGAGGCCGCTATATATATATATATATATATATATATATATATATATATATATATATATATATATATATATATATATATATATATATATATACATATATATATATATATATATATATATATATATATATATATATATATATATATATATATATATATATATATATATATATATATCTATCTATCTATCTCTATCTATCTATCTATCTATCTATCTATCTATCTATCTATCTATCTATCTATCTATCTATCTATCTATCTATCTATCTATCTATCTATCTATCTATCTATCTATCTATCTATCTATCTATCTATCTATCTATCTATCTATCTATCTATCTATCTATCTATCTATCTATATATATATATATATATATATATATATATATATATATATATATATATATATATATATATATATATATTATTATATATATATATATATATATATATATATATATATATATATATATTATATATATATATATATATATATATATATATATATATATAGAAATTAAATGTTAACATGGCTGGGTTGAGGCCAACAATTACAATGTATTCCCATTGGCTAAGACCCATGAGCCCATGACATAAATTATGTGATGATAGTCAACTGAAGTACGACGAAGACACATCAGTGATATGGCTGCGGCGGAATGCAAACATAGGTGAATGTGCATCACTTATTATACATGTTTTTTAATTTGTTGATACATATGTTCATGTGAGATGTGATCGTCATTTGTCACCATCACCATTGACCAGTATCAGTAACTTTAACAATATATTTAACAAGTAACCGCCTTGTTGACAGTTGTGATCTATAAATATCAATCTGCAGACCATCACGCCACGCAGGTTGAGGTAGGAAATCCTTGTTGATTGAAATCCGATGTTTATTTTTTCAGTGCTGTATATTCTGACAATTAGGTACATGGCTACGGCTAGTAATCGTATAGATTAATGTTAATAGTATTATAGGTATTTACTGTGAACATAGTATCTTGTGGGAGGTTATACTATTATTAATTAAGAAGGTTAACGTTTGAGACTGATGTCAGATGTGATTCAAGATTGTAATCAATGTTGGCTCATGAGCCATGAATGCATTGTGGTTTTACCATGGGATCCAATGGTATCCTTAAAACCATGCTTGAATTATGTCGTGGGATCCACTGGGATCACGGAACAAACCTTTTATTTTTGGCGTGGGATACACAGATCATAGATCAAACATTGTGTTTTTGCCGTGGGATCCACTGGGACTATAGATCCAACCTTATATTTTTGCCGTGGGACCAACCGGATCATGGATACATTGTATTTTTGCCGTGGGATCCACTGGGACCATGATCCAACCTTATATTTTTGCCGTGGGATCCACGGGATCAAAGATTAAACATTGTATTTTTGTCGTGGGATCCAATGGGATCATAGATCCTTCCCTGGGATCCATGCACATGTCTGGACTGCCTGGCCCTCACACTCGCCGGACCTGACCCCGTTGGATTTCTTCCTCTGGGGTCACCTGACGTCTCAGGTCTACAGAACCAACCCGGGAACCATAGAAGAGCAGAAGCAAGCCGTGATGTCCGCGGTGCGCCGGGTGCGGCCCGAGACATGCGGGGCTGCGCTGGAGTCGGCGCAGCGCCGCGCAGCTGTGCCTGGAGCGGAAGGGGGCGCATCTGGAGCACGTGCTCTGTGGCCGCCAGTGAGCATGCAGCACAGCAGTGACGGTAGCCACACAAAATAGCATCGACTATGCTATACATCAGTTGTTGTTTCCACTTGTTTCTGCCTGTGATACTTGAAATAGATGGTTTTGAAATTCGACTGTTTATTCTGGAACGTCCTGTACCTTTCATCTTACGGAAGTTGTAGGATCATTGCTAACAAATGAATAGCGTTCGTTGACTACAAGACCAAGTGACCATGCAAAAATGCAAATGTGAAACTATTTTGCTACCCCCTTATCACTGGGTCTGAGCAATGCAACGTCCGAAGTGGCCCACCAGTCGGATTTCCTTAGAGGAGGCCCTGCCTGACATCGCATAGTGTTGACAATCAGTGTGAATATAATACAATGATGAATGAACATGAACAGGTAGGAAGAATGTCATGCCATTACGTTTATTCGATTTCCTGTACTCTTTCAACAACTGTAAGTGGATCTTCACAGGGGATGTGCTATGGAAGGCAAAAGACGCGGCCGCCAAAGATGCGGCCACTGCCAATGTGGCCTTCAAGAAGTGGCTATATATGTTCCCGCTCCCGCGTGGGCTTGCATACTGTCCGTACACAAAATAATCACACTGCATAAGCAGAAAATACACCTTACCATCCACGCCGGGAAAAGTAATGTGTCTGGCCTCTAGTGATCGATGAGCACACTGAGGTGGGAAGGCAACGACGACAAACAACTTGACGGTCTCGGTGGCATTGCACAGCGGCTGCCGACTCCCGAGCAACAGAGCACGACAAAAACGCATAATGACAAGTTGTAGTGCATAATAGAGTTGCCACTTTTCCAGCTCACAAGAACCACCGCCGACACGAACATTTATGTGAAAAATCACGTCAGACTAATTCGGCAAGACAATCCTACGTAAAAAGTGTGCAGTCACATACATATAAGCATGCAAGAACCATTACATATATATTTCGAATTTACGGCTTTCGCATCGAATCCTTACCAAGATCGATGTAAACTCGATTAAACTTGAGTTCTCTCGACTCGATTAAACTCGAGTTTACATCGGTCTTGATAGGTAACAGCTTCGATGCGGAAGCGGAAAATTCGAAAACGAACAATGAACGACCAGTAGCCTTAACATTATTGTATACCTTAAAATGTCTACTTCTAGTCGGGGCTCAACTTCAGGGCTGGGAACAGGGCCCAGTTTCGCTTTAGGGTTTTGGGCCCACTATCGGATCCAGGGGGAGGGACATCAGAGGCAAATGCCCCCCCCCCCCCCCCTCCCCGCAGGAATCTGGGGGGGGTCATTCAATACAAGTATGCCGCCCCCCCCCCCCCCCCGCGCGCGCGTTCCCAATGTATCGTAAAATCGTCTTTGCAGCAGTCAAAATCTAGCTATCCAGTCAAAAACCGAAAATTTCGCAATTGCTTATACAAATTTGGAAAATGGGAAAATGAATGCCATTAGGTAAGTCTCTGGCAGAGGTTCTCCTTGGCGGTAATGGCTGGCACTGGCGGATCCAGGGGAGCATCAGGGACAAATCCACCCCCCCCCCCCTCCCCCTCCACAGAAATATGAGACGGGCATTCAATACAACTATGTCCCCCACCCCGCGCGTTCCCTGCACTGAACGTGAAAAACAATGATCTTAGGAGAAAACTTCATGAAAACGGAAGTATTTTTCTCTCGGGTGATTGAATTCGACGTTTGCATGTCTCCCTTTCTTTCAATGATAGACACAACAGCGCACCTGATGCAATTCAAGCAGCCCCAAGCGGACAATTTCGCGCTGCTTCGCGGCATGACACTACTTTCGCAATTGCTTATACAAATTTAGAAAATGGGAAAATGAATTCCATTAGGTAAGTGTCTGGCAGAGGCTCTACTTGGCGGTAATTGCTGGCACTGGCGGATCCAGGGAGGCATCAGGGACAAATGTCCCCCCCTCCACAGGAATCTGAGAGGGGCATTCAAAACAAGTATGCCCCCCCCCCCCCCCGTGCGTTCCCTGCACTGAACGTGAAAAGCAATGATCTTAGGAGAAAACTTCAGAAGAGAGAAAACTTCTTAAGGGAAAACTTCGTGAAAACGGATGTTTTTGTTTCTTCTCTCAAGTGATTAAATTTGAAGTTTGTATGTATCCCTTGCTTTCAATGATAGACAAAAAAGCGCACCTGATGCAATTCAAGCAGCCCCGGTGACACTTAACCCGCGCCCCGCTGGGGGGAGGGGGACCTCTCGGATTTTCTCAATAACTTGAAAATTATGATAGATATCAACGTAAAACTTGCAGTACCTTATTCTGCATCAATTCTACGTCTTCTCACCACATTCCAATGCAATTGATGTTGTATTTTTGGAGATAATGACGTTTTAATGACGTCATGTCATGCCATTTTTGGTGGGAAAACGATGAATGGTTGAACAATCGTAGAAAATAGAGTTTTGAAGAAAATTGCAAATAAAAACGTCAAAAGAAAGTAAATGTCATTCTCTTTAAAATGGCCATCTCAGATATTCGAAATTTTGTGTGTTTGACCCCAAAAAAAATAGGGAAAACTTTTTTTCGGGAAAAAATCCACCAAATCAATTTTTGTGAATTTGAAAAGTGAATTTCTTAAGCTCGAATACCAAAATCAGGCGACCGGCCAAAATCCGCGGAGAAAAAATTGGGGGTACCTTTTGCCACAAAAAGATCCCCCCCCCCCCCCCCCCGCCAGTAAAGGGTGGATCCGCCAGATTTGGGCCCACATTGTAGCCAAAACGCGGACACATGCATGGTGGACAAGCAATGGGCATTGATTACATGTTCACGTGCCAATGCCTACCAGAACAAAACCAAAGAAGACAATGAGCCGAATTAGTCTGCAGGTGACAGAATGTCAATAGCAGCACCCCTGGACAGTCATAGCGTTTCTGCGCGGCACTATTCGGGATATGGCGCACACGCCACTGATACTATTCCTTGTAATTACACCTGTTCGTGGCAATGGATGGACCGGTGAATTTCCTCCGAGACACACAGACCACAGCAAACGGCTCTTCCTCCGCATCTCTCTCAGGCCCGCCGCCTCCGCCAATTATGCAGCCCGGACAAAACACATCCCGACAAACAGAACGCTTGGCAGGTCATATTTCTCACTTTGTCAGAAAGCAAGCAAAATGACTATACTGATCACACCGCTACCACTGTTACCTACCAAATAAAATAGTGTTTATTGTAACGTCATCTTAAAGAAAATAGTTCACCTTCAACATGGGTTTTGAACTGAAATAGCAGTTTTGTAGCCCGTGTTGAGAAATCCTTATCTGGAACCTTTTTTTTTGGCTGAAAAGACTCCAGCCGAAGATATTTGACTTCTTGGCGAAGGAATACGGCGCATATATGATGTACCGTACCGTCTGAAAGTGCCAGCACTGCCATGGAGCATGCGCAGACCAATAACGCACACCATCAAATCAATAATTTACAACCTTCTGTCCTGAATTGGCGCGATGTAGGACCATTTTTAAAAAGAAAAAAAGAAACTATTAAATATAATAAAATAGTGCTCTGAAAAAAAATGTGAAGGTGAACTATTTCCTTTAAAGGGAAATATTCACCTTTTGATTTATTTATCTGCATTTTTATGTGACACAAGTGTGGTATAAATTGATCGTGCCTCAATAATACAAAATAGTGAAATAACAACTTAAAAAAAATGGGGAAATTAAACATATGTACTAACATAAGGTGACGAACAGTATGATCCATCACTATCTCTAGTTTGAATGTTGATTTGTAAACGAGTCATAGGGCCAGCAATGAAGTAAGTGAGCCAAGAAGCGTGACAACGTCCCTGATTGGTCAATGAAACAAATCGCCGAGACTAATAGGTCGCCGTCCGAGGCCAAGTTAATCCGCCGAATGCATCACGTTTTTTAAACGTTTATTGATTAATTATGGGGAAAAGTTTCACCAAAAATGTTTCATGTGTACATTGTAATTTATTCAATACCTGATTGTTAAAAATTCATGGGAAAAACATCCAATTTATTTTCCCAAAAAAATAAGTCGAGAACACTAAATAAGTCGCCGTCCGGGGCCAAGCGAAACTACCGATTTCAATGCACTTTTTTCAAATTTGTGTTCATTGTTCATAGAAGTTCGGTACATATTCCCAAAAGATAGAGTGCATGAAATGCATATGATATGCCTTCATGATAAATAACAATGCGTAAGCAGGCTAATTTTAGCTCTGACAGGGAATTCGTTACCAAGTACTTGTGAGTACCGACCGTTATAAGCGTGGATCGCTTATCAATTTTAATTTGAAATATTTTACGGTAGGAATATTTATATACAAAATGTGATGAATTTAAAATATATTTTGGTCTCCTCTGTTGATTTCAAGTAATAACTCCATTTTTGTGGAAAAGTGTGAATTTCTCTTTAAAAATGAGTCAATTTGTGAGTGCTTCTTTAAAAATGAGTGTCAATTTATGACAGGGTAACCAATCAAATAAATACGTGTATGTAAACTTACGACACCGTCTTACGCCAAGCGCCCTGTCAAGTGCGTTTTGGGGATGACCTATGATGTTAGGAAGCGTTACAGCCACATAGAAAAAAACTCCAAAGAACCTACAGCTTTTCCACACTTTTGTCTTTATCATGTCGAAATCATAATTATCAAGGTACTTTAATAGAGGTAGGGGCGTAAGGATTCAGTCACGTGACTTCCCAGCGCACGTGCAACCGATCGCCGGGATCCTCCAGTGTGGTTGGGCCCAAGGAATCTCAGTCAGCTGATACTCCCATTGCTTTAACATGGAGATTTTGCAATGCTTTTTAGGGAACAAATATTTAGGTACTAAATGACTTCGCAGGTGGATTCATGACCCGGGTATGGATAGAAGATAGAACAAGGTATTTTGTATCACCCGGCGGTAGCTTTTCCCGCCTTATATTCCTCACCAGACGGTCTCGATCACAGCCCACAAATCGCACGCGTTCGGATAGAGCGGTTATGGAGGTGGTATCCGTGGTGGTGGGTGGTATTTTCGGATGGGGGGAACAAACCCAGGGGCCCCCTCGATCAAAGCGGCCCCATCTCACGGTAACCCCCTAAAAAATGGCGCGAAATGGTATCTCCTCGGATTTAAGCCACTATATTTTGCAGGGCCCCTAAATAGTCTAAAAAAAACGTCGGACAGGCCCATGTTGAAGTCTCAGGCCTTCCGAGGGCCCCCTCAGGCCTACCGAGGGACCCCTCAGGCTCACCAAGGGCCACATCAGGCCATACCGAGGGTCCCATCAGGCCTACCGAGGGCCCCTCAGGCTCACCAAGGGCCCCTCAGGCCTAACGAAGGCCCCCTCAGGCCTACCGAGGGCCCCATCAGGCCATACCGAGGGTCCCATCAGGCCTACCGAGGGCCCCCTCAGGCCGTCTGGGGGTCTACTGTCGGCCTAAGAGGGCCCCTCAGACTGGCTGGGGCACCTCGGGGCCTTCGGTCAACTTCTTGAAGGGTCCCTCTGACAAATTTATGTGTTGGGGGGGGGGGGGGGTAAATCATGTTCCCACCACTACTTGAGTGAGGGGGAAGCTTATTAAAAAGAAATGCGTCAACCGAGCCGCCCAAGACTACCTTAAGTAACTTTGACCGCCTGAACTATTGCCATCTGACGTCACGACCAATCGGAGAGCAGAATTTCAAATTACGTAAATATACTTCATTATTTTAAAAACTAATAATCCGGAGGAATTTATAGTGAAGTGTCAATCTAAAAAAATATTTTTATTAATTTGCTTTTCATCAAACACATAAAAGTAGTGACTTAGGTACCCTGCAACTAGTCCATTATTTGTTTGTCAGAAATGGCGGTAGCTAATGCGCCAGTTCACTAGACAATGCGCCAGTTTACTAGAAAAACCCGGGCCTCCAATCAGATTCCTCCATTTCGTCACATGTCCTCTTGCCACCCACCTGATAATTATATTTGTAGCGATTTAGAACATATGTATTTTTGCTAGGTAGATTTAAGGGCTAAAAAAGATTAGCTTATTTTACGCTGAAGAAAAATGACCTTCATAATAATAAGTGATAACCCAGCTCTCATAATGCCAAAAAGATGATTTAGTTAAAGAAAACCACAAGTTACGGAGCTTTCGGCTTTCGCCTTCATCAGCCATTATTTGTATTTGTTATCCAACATTTAGCAAAAAACATATAAATTAAAATCTTCAGTAACCTGCATTTGGGCACACACGTACTTCCGGCATAGTATAAATGTTACACATGCATATGACGTAACATGTTATTACATGACAATAAAGCAATTTGTTTATCACATGGACTGTAAGCTGATGCATATACAAAATAAAATATATAAATAAACGAAGCAATATACATCATACAACATACAACCACATATAACCGCGCATACAACTTACCACATATACACAATACACAAACTTACCCTCCCCGCCCTCAGAAACGAATAGATTTACGTTACCAAATATGAGACGCCTCAATCAACCAGCTAGCAGAAATGTTAGTAATATACAATGTCTTAAAGTTGTCAAGTTTCATAACAAAGTTACACAACAAAATTACACTATCACTGGTAAATGTATCAAGCCGTATACACTACATACACTACACTAAGCAAACAGGCTAAGATGAAATAAGATAAGATAAAATAAGATGACTAATCAGCCAGGCTCAGGAACTTTCAGATAATAGACCATGGTGAAGTTTGAGTGTTAAGAGTTGGTTTTAGATCACGTATATACATGGATTCCCATATTTTTTATGTGGGCCGTCTTTAGACACATGTAAAATTTGGATGGAGACGTTGCTGCTGTTCAGCTGCACGCCTGGGTGTTTTGCTTGATGAAGGCCGAACGGGGTATCTGAGACTTTTCAGACACGCAAAAACAACAAAACAGATACTCTGTTCGGCCTTCATCAAGCAAAACACCCAGGCGTGCAGCTGAACAGCAGCAACGTCTCCATCCAAATTTTACATGTGTCTAAAGACGGCCCACATAAAAAAAAATCTGGGAATCCATTTGTATACGTGATCTAAAACCAACTCTTAACACTCAAACCTCACCATGTCCTATTCTCTGAGAGTTGCTGATATCTGGGCCTGGCTGATTGGTCATCTTATCTTATCTTATCTGAGCCTGTTTGCATGGGCGTCGGCGGCGGGGGGGACAGGGGGGACGCGTCCCCCCCAGTTCAAAAATCAGGGGGGGACGTCCCCCCCAAGAAAGCAGACTTGCTTTTTTGCTGAATTCGTTCCAAAGGATATGAAACTGAAGACAAAATAAAAATAAATAAAAAAGTAAATTTATTCTTAGCGCAAAATACATGTCATTTTTAACCCTATATCGTTGAGTCCTTTCTTTGTACTTAAAGATGTAGATACTTAATTACTTTGTAGAAAATACAATTATGATATGGCAGCCAAAAGTTGGTACACAAGATTGACTTCTGCTATGATTGAATGTCAAGTTCATCCATTCATTCATCATTCATTCTGAGGCCCTAGATACAATTCAGCCAAGGCAGCGAATTGCGTGACGTCATGGGTACAACCCGTACATCCATCAATATGCTGTGTACAAAACAGCAATCAGTTTTAGACTTTAGTCCCTTTGAGCCGCTGGAATTTATATACACGAGTGCTATAGCCGCATGCTTCATGCTTGGTATAATTTCAATGGTTGAAGAACTCTACACTCCATGCTAAGTTTTTGGAAATATATCATAGAAGGGTACTAGCGCTGGGCGATAGCGAAATAGGGGGGGGGGGGGACGTTGACAGGCGGCCATTCATGATCGAGGCCCCTCACAGCGGCCGAACGCCTGTCGTCCGATAAAATATACGAAACAAACCAAAATAACCAAATAAAACAAACAAACATTGCAGTTGTGCTGAGGACTGCAAAGCTTGAATTTCCATTGGCCGAATCCATGACGTAATGGGACTGAATGGAATCTTTCAGGAGGTAGCAACGGCAATGACACTTCCTAGCGTTGCGTTCATTCATGCGGAAATGTGCGAACGTTGGTTTGCTTGAGCAATAGTGTGAAAAGATGAAGCGGCAGAGAAAGCTGGATAGTTTTACGGCCTCTGTGTCCCACCCGGTGGACAGTCCGGCTGCAAGCGATGGACGCGGCTCTCGCCCGGTACGACGAGGTGCTGAGTACAGCGAAAGAGCTGGGCGCCGGCCGCACTCACATCGCGGCAAGAGCAGCCGGCCTGCACGCACAGCTGCGCAAGCAGTCCACGCTGCTGGCGCTTCACCTGGCGCGCGTGGTGCTGTCGCCGCTGGATCGCCTCAACAAGGCCCTCCAGGGCTCACGCTGCACCGTGTCCCAGCTCCTGAGCAGTGTTTAGCTCACCAAGGAGCTGCTGCAAGCGGAGCGTGACGGGGCCGACAACTCCATCCAGGAGTTTCTGCGAAAGGTGGAGGCGTCCAGCTGCGACACGCCTGTCGCGCTGCCCCGTGAGAAGCGCGTCCCAGCTCGTTTCGCCGGAGCTGGAGAGCAGCACCACGCCAGGGACCTGGAGAGCAGCACGACGCCAGGGACCTGGCCCAGTACCTGGGTGGGGAGCTGCTGCTGGCGATCGACGCAGCCTGCATGCAACTGGCCGAACGATTCGATCAGGAGGGCATCACAGAACATGCCAAGGTTGAGAAGGCTCTGCTGTCTCGCTGCAACATCACAGAGCTCGACGAGCTGCTGAAGGACAGTCCGTGGAGGGCAGAGGTGTCGGTGGCTGACTTGGTGCCGCAGCTGCAGGTTCTTTACAAACAGAGCCAGCCGGAGAATCTTGACGCGGCAGTAGCCGTGGTGACTGCTCTCGGACAAAGCGCTCGTGCCATGTTCCCCGACGCGGTAAAGCTGATCCGACAACTACTCACCCTTCCAGCGTCGTCTGCGACGGCTGAGCGTAGCTTCAGTGCGCTTCGGCGACTGAAGACGTGGCTACGGTCTACGATGGGACAGGCGCGCCTGAACTCGGTGGCGGTCTGTCACGTTCACCGTGACCGGGTGGCTGCCGTGAGCTCCGACCGGGTGGTCGCGGCGTTCATCAGCCTCAATCCCCGCCGAGAGCGTGTGTTCGGCTCCATGTAAATAGTGATACGGGCGGAACCCGTGAAACCGTCCGAGGAAATCAGGGTTGGATGTTTTCATTTTGCCATTGCTTATTCATCTTCTGCAAGCGACGCATCTCGCTTCAAGACATCTCGTGTAGCGACCTAGTTTAGACGTGCAAATATGTGTTGTCCTGTCGAACATTTTGAATGCGTGGCGTGTGCTTTAACAGTTGACGAAGACAAAAACTAACTTAAGGAAGCTAGTGGTTCGGTATCGTATTTTTAGTACATTGTTTCTGAAAATATAAATCCGATCGTGTTCATAATTGATCTTTTGAACATAAAAAGGTAATTGAGGATACAGATTCGATGATCTTTTATGCTGAATTCATTCCTATATTATCATTATCGTTCTTCTTGTTGCGTTTGATTTATATCCTGCCATGAAATCAGATAATCGGATTAGATTATGCCGATAATAGTTACCAAGATAAAAATGTACAATTGATGCGGTCATTGACACCCATGCGACATGCGTCCCCACTAGCGGATCCAGGGGGGGGGCAAAGCAGCCATGGCTCCCAAAAAACGCCTAAAATCGGAGCAAAATTGACACATTTCCTAATATAAAAGAAAATCTAAGCAACTTTTACTAAGCAAAGTTTGTTTTAAATCAGCTATCAGTGTTAGCTATGCAAACTATGCAGCTATGCAAGCGAAATCCGATGAGTTTTCAACATTGTGCGACACTTTTTGGAATTTGCCCCCCAAACCCCCCATGCCCCCCAAACCACCGTTCTGAATCCGCCAATGTGCCCATGTTGCCAATGTTCTGAATCCCCAGTGAAAAATCCGTGGCGACGCCCATGCCTGTTTGCTTTATATAGTGTAGTGAGTAGTGTATACGGCTTAATACATTTACAAGTAATATTGTGTAATTTTATTGTGTAACTTTGTTGTGAAACTTTACAACTCTAAGACATTGTATATTACTAATATTTCTGCTAGCTGATTGAATGATGTGTCTCATATTTATATTTGGTAACGTAAATCTATTCGTTTCTGAGGGCGGGGAGGGTGTGTTTGTGTAAATGTGGTAAGAGGTTGTATGCGCGGTTATATGTGGTTGTATGCTATATATTGGTTCGTTTATTTATATATTTTATTTTGTATATGTATCAGCTTACAGTCCATGCGCTAAACGAATTGCTGTATTGCCATGTAATGAGTCATACATGTTACGCCATACATGTTAAGTCATACATGTTACGTCATACATGTTGCGTCATATGCAATACACATGTGTAACATATTTCTACTATGCTGGAAGTACATACGTGTGTGCCCAAATGCAGGTTACTGAAGATTTGAATTTGTATGTTTTTTTGCTAAATGTTGGAGATAAAAATACAAATAATGGCTGATGAAGGCGCAAGCCGAAATCTCCTTAACTTGTGTTTTGTCCTTAACTAAATCATCCTTTCGGCATTATGAGAGCTAAGTTATCACTTATGATTTTAATTATGTCTCTTAAAACATTGCCAAAAACCATTCAAAAATGACCTTCCGCCAAATGACGTAAGCAAGAACACGCTGTTTCTCTTTGGCTCTTGCTTTTGAATACGCTTTTATGAACCCGAGGAAAACAATCTGTTTAATATACATGTGACAATTGGTCCTCTTTAAGTTGAAATATTATTAAATTAAAAAGCATCACTGTTCTTTACGCAGTATTTTGTATTCAACAGCGATGTCAAAGAGATTTCAGCGCAGGCTGGAAAACACTGATGATCCAAATGTTGATCATGCGAAACAGAAGCAAAAATATCTATAATACCGCATATTAGATAGTAGAGCCCTTCATATAATGGGAATCCCGTATGGGAATGGAAACGGGATGGAAATGGAATGGGCATTTTTTGGATATATAACGGGTTGGAACGGATTTGGGACAGACCATATAATTTGTTAGCACGACAAAAAATGAAATATGCTGAAACGGGTGGGAAAACAGGAGCCCCATCAATTATGAATTCGAAATGGAACGGGTTTGGGTCTGGCTGAATGGGCTGGAACGGGATGGGGGCTGAAAATGTGTTTCATGAAGGCTCTACTAGATGAATGAAACGCCTACCACTTTTTTTGTATAAGCTTCCGTGCGTATTTTAGATGCGACAATAGGTAGTAAAACGCTCTTATTGGTTCGGGAACCGAGCGGGCGGTTCTTAACCCGGCATTAACTTGGGTCTCAGCAGAACGCCATTGACTGGCGGGGGGGGGGGCGTTAAACGCCTCCCTAGTAATCTTCCGAACCAATGATCGCTGCGAGACGGGCAAGGCGGCAATCGAAAGCTCTCAATGAGAGGAATCTAAATCATGCTAGAAAATGTCAACATGAGGTCAAATGACAGGTCACGGTCAGGTCAAAGGTAAAAATAAGCGTATTTGAGTTTATGGGCCATACTTTCCATCCAAAGATTTCGATTGCGACCAGTTTCACCTAAAGTGCTGCCAAACATATGATACACATCTCGTATGAGCTAAAGTGAGATTGTTGGCTAAGGTCCAGGTCAAGGTCAGGTCACAAAAGGTCACTATGCTCAAAATATCTGCGTAAGTCATGCAATACATGTTTAATGAGTTATTTTCCACGTATAATTCGATAGTGATAGTCATTTTACCACTTGACTACATTTACGTGAAGTAAATGTCAATTTAAGGTCAAGTTCAGGTCACCGAAGGTCAACAAATTTTATTGATAAATCTTAACAAAATAGGCATGTTGCTAGACCAGTTTTGTCTCAGAAATACAGTGGTGCCATTTATTTGTCTGTATCTTGTCAACAAAATCCAAAATACGCAATTTGTATATATGACGTCATGAGTTACCCATACTTTAGATGACATAAGTCAGTCAAAAATGGTGATATCATTCTAAAATTTGGTATGGTGGCTTCCCAAATGTGGTTCTCTTACATGAAGTCCGGCTTTTTTAATATCTTTGAAAATTTGATTTTGTGGGCATTTTCCCCCAATTATTTTTATTTTATTTTGTTGGGATCAAAAACTAACAATTGCGAAATGTCGAGAGGCCATGTTGTAGCCCTTGCGATTTACCATCTTTTAACGTTGTTGGATTGCACTTTGCTCCAAATATGGCATTTGTACAGTCTGTTACATTTTAGCTGATTTAGGTGTCAAACTCGTGTGTAGTGACGTCACCAAATTCGACATAACTCGAAAATTTTCTACGAAATTGCTTTATTTTGTTTACAGAAGACGTAAACATGATTTAGAAGAAGATACCCGAAGTTTCACATTGATAGCGCTATTGGTGTGTGAGCT
>JAXIVJ010007854.1:55000-58477 GCA_036785665.1 Chirona hameri
GCACTCAGGTACAGAAAGTGGGAGGCGGTACTGGTTCAGTTACTAGCAGTTTGTTTACATGTAACATCGGTATACATGGGAATCAATCCCATAGTGCATTATTGCACTAAAAAAGGTTGTGCGTACTTTGTGCGGGTCAATTGTGTTGGGTGTTGCCAATTCCTCCACACACGCTGTCCTGAATACGCCATTGCTTGGAACAGTGCATTCACACTATATAAGATGAACATAGTGTGTGAAAATATGTATGAGACGTGGAAAAGAACCATCGAAACATGTGTTGCTCCACCCTCAAATTAGCAAGTTGATAACAAAGCGTGCGGCCAATGGTGCCCCCCACGCTGTTTACCTGGATCCGCCTATGCGCAATATACCTATTACATTTAACAAATTAATGCAAATAGTGTCCACATGTAATGTTTATATCGCCCCAAACAAGCAAACACAGCACATATTTGTTATCAGAAAATCATCCCACTTTATGTCCCCTGAAGACGCCTGATTTGTCATTTTGGAACTTGTCTTTTTATATATTAAAGACCTGTATATATTAAGTTCAAAACGTTTGTGCCATACAAATCGGTTAAACCACATGACCACTATGACATTTTAAAAACACCCATTTTTTTGCCCCCTGGCCCCATTTTTGAATAAAAAATATAAATTTTGGGGGTCTATAAATACATATTTTTTAATGATAAGTAGAGTGGTCTTTGTCCCATCGAAATCGACCGAGCGGTAACCCGCGTCCCGCAAAAAAAAAAAACACCAAAAAAGCGTCCCGCGAGGGGGGGCAGAATCTGCCCCCTCCCGGATTTTCACAATAACTTGAAAACTATGATAGATATCAACGTGAAACTTCCAGTACCTTATCCTGCATAAGGTCGAAGCCTTCTTACTGAATTGAAGTGAAATTGATGAAGTATGTTGGAAGCGAATGACGTTTTAATGACATCATGTCATGCCATTTTTGTGTGGAAAAACGATAAATGTTTGACAAATCATAGAAAATAGAGTTTTGAAGCAAATTGTAAATAAAAAGCGTCACAAGAACGGAAATGACATCGTCTTCATAATAGCTGTCTCTGATATTCGACATTCTGGGTTTTGGGCCCCAAAAATGGAGAAACAAGATTTGTTTTCGGAGAACAAAAAATCCACAAAATATTTGTTTTTGTGAATTTGTAAAGTTAATGTCTTAAACACGAATACCAAAATAAGGTGACCGACCCAAATCCACAGATAAAAAATGAGGTACCTTTTTACCACAAAAAGATCCCCCCCCACCACCACCCACGGAGAGAGGCTGGATCCGCCAGTGGATGTGTCCTACCTCCCACCCATTTGCCCTTCCTCCTCCCCCCCCCCCAAAAAAAAACGGCGGCTGGAACCGCCAGTGCACGTAGGGCGAAGGTGAGAAAGGTTTCCGTAGGGCGAGGGTTAAAGCTGAACAAATCTGGATCTTGATAGCAACACGGAGGGGCCCCTAGACGATCTCAAGGGTGGCTAATGTAATAAACAGTCGGTGCAATGGGGAGGTCTGCCACCATGAACCTTTGTGTTGAATGAGATCATCATAGAGTTTCCACTGAAGTAAAGAAGTTTGTGGAATTTTCAAGAGACTTGTTATGACATCTCCTGATCAATAAAGGCGTCAGTGTCTGAGTTTGTGTGTTTTGGTTAAGCGGTTAAACACCTATCAATTTGTTGTCAGTGAACTTCCTGTTAGATCAGCAGGTGCTGCCATCTGTCATTATGACGTGTCATCATCTGTTTTATGTGCTGCACTCTATATACTGGACTGTTCAACATTAACCACAACTTGATCAGTAAATACGTATGAGTCATGCCGTATGAGTCCGTAATGGATTGCATTCATACATTGCATCATGATCTAATAACTAACAGTCCAGAGGTGCAAAAAATGTCTAGGCTGTCACCAACTCACTTTCAGAGCACAAAATATGTCACATTACGTGACAACATCAATATGGGATCTTGGAACTTGTTGTTTTTAGAATCCTGAGTTAGATGTGTTCAGGTATTAAAGATGCTTCCGAAGTTGTAATTTATGTTTTCCAGAAATGTTTAAACATGTTGACTTTCTAGAGATATAAGAGGTGCGCGGACCAGAGGTGCGCGGACCCGACTGACGAGCGAGGTCTGCCACTGTCCAGACAAGACTTCGAATCATTAGCCCAGGCTACACTATGCGTGATAGTACGCAAAGTACGCACGGTTTTTGCAAGTTTGCGTCTTTTGCGTAGTCTAAAAATGTTCAGCTGATAGAAAATGCATTGACTGAGCTACACTGGAACAGTACGCAAAGTCCGCATGAAATATCACGCAAACTTGCAAAAGACGCAGCACGGAAGTACGCAACTCTGCAAATGACGCAAGTACGCAAGTACGCAAGTACGCAAAAAAGTTCAGAGTTTTGAACTTTTTCCGGTTTTTGCAAGATTGCGTAGTCTGAGACAGTTGGTGGCGCATCGCCGGCAATCTGTATTGTCAATAACTCTTGATAGAATATAGATAGACGTGCGAATGGAACCAATGTGTTTGTCTCGTCCAGATGCATCGCCCCAAATGCAACATGACATACCTGGGTCACCAAATGACATTGACCTGAGGTCAAATTTTGAAGTTGACCTAACCAGGACACTATTAATATTTTTCGAAGCCCATTGACGAGACAAACACGATGGTGTCAACATTATTGTTCTATGTTCAACCGATACAAAGTTATTCACGATTTTTTTTGTTAAAGAAAATGCCATCGTAACCTCTGGAGCATAAAACTATTGAGTATTGACCCACGTGAAATCCCTGACTACTTTTAAGCTTGAGTACTCAAGCACTGATGCGTATTAATCAAAAGGATCAGTCTCATTACCAATTTCAACACTATACACTGAGATAAATAGTTACCAGGGGTCTACCAACCCCCGCCAGTTACCAAGGTCTGACCGGGTCAATACCAGAGTCCTGCCAAGTGGCACCATGGTAACACCTTAGTTTCAGTTACTAGACCCCTGGTAAGACTCTAGTGTCAGTTACCATGCCAAGCCTCACACCTGGTAGCACCTTAGTATTAGTGACTAGGACCCCTGGTAAGGCCTTAGTAACAGTGACTACGTATATTGGGTGGTAGCAGTTACTATAGCAATACTAAAGGAGCACATTGGATGTGGGTGGTAAGGGTTACTAATAGATGACCAGGTGCCCTGGCCGTTGCGTTGCTATGGATACCTGCGGGCGCTTCAAGCGCGTGCAACGGTTCTCACGAAGCCGTCCGTCAGTGGCGGCGGACGGCGGCGGCGTGCGGTGCTGTTTATCGTGCTCGGCGCAGATGCGGTGTTAAAAGGGGTGGATGGGAAGTGAAGCGTTGGTGAAAAGGTGAAGTTAGTGTTGTGACTTGTGAAACATTGGTCACCGTGTCGGTTGTCGCTGCGGCTGAAGTCAGGCGTTGCGAAT
>JAXIVJ010007855.1:0-58474 GCA_036785665.1 Chirona hameri
TAAAGGAACATTATAACCTAAAACACAAATTTGATGTGATAGGGCCAGTTACGCCTATTGTAAAAGTCCAGTCCGCTTTGAAAAGTTCGCCCTCAATCGTTTGTAATATTCATTTCAAGTTTCGTCTTTTCCGTATCTGCATTTCGGAATAGTCGTTAACTATGTACTTTCCGTATTGGCGTACTCTACTCCGGGCGGCACTCTTCCGTACTTTTACGTTTTTTAAGAAGAAAACAAAACGTTAAAAATCGATCTTTAAATGAAGATTGCAAACGATTTAGGGCGATATTTTCCAAACTGATATGACTGTCATGATAGGAAAAACTGTCATGTCATGATAGGATAGAGCATGATAGGGCTCTATCACATATGCAAATTTAAAAAATGCTCAGAAAATTAGCACGTAACATTAGCAAGACGTAACTGAAATGCTCGGTCGGACTCGGCTGCCGCTGTATGCGACTTGATATGGTTCCGATAGTTTGACCAGGATAGTTGCGCCATGGGTGCCATGGCGATCGCGGGTGGGTTGGGGAACGTCCGGGCCATGCCTCGTCTCCAAGCCCATGAGAAAGGCCAACATATCTCGCCCACAGAAGCTTCTGGGCCCGTCTGGGCTCCAGGTCAGAGTGGGTCCTCGAGAGGTCAGCGAGGGCCTTCTGGAAACCAGAGGAATCACACTGGAAGCCAAAGTGACCCAATACAGATATAGTGAGCACTATCGAAGCCAGGGAGCCCTCTGGAGGTTGGTGAGGGCTGAACATTCCGGGGTAACAGGAACTTACCTCAGGGCCGGTGGTGGGCAGTGGTCTGTCGTCGGCACGGCAGCTCGAGTCGTCGGCATCCCCTCCCCCATCGTCCGCCACCAGCGGCACACCCTAAGAACACCAGAAAATGTGGTCAGATGTCGATACTTGTCTGTCACACCAGTTTCCAGCATGAGTGTTCAGATCACGTGGTCGTCTGTTACGAATAAAACATTCCGGGGTAACAGGAACTCACCTCAGGGCCGGCGGTCGGCAGTGGTCTGTCGTCGGCACGGCAGCTCGAGTCGTCGGCATCCCCTTCCCCATCGTCCGCCACCAGCGGCACACCCTAAGAACACCAGAAAATGTGGTCAGATGTCGATACTTGTCTGCCACACCAGTTTCCAGCATGAGCGTTCAGATCACGTGGTCGTCTGTTACGAATAAAACATTCCGGGGTAACAGGAACTCACCTCAGGGCCGGCGGTCGGCAGTGGTCTGTCGTCGGCACGGCAGCTCGAGTCGTCGGCATCCCCTCTCCCATCGTCCGCCACCAGCGGCACCCCCTAAGAACACCAGAAAATGTGGTCAGATGTCGATACTTGTCAGCCACGCCAGTTTTCAGCATGAGCGTTCAGATCAAGTGGTCGTCTGTTACGAATAAAACATTCCGGGGTAACAGGAACTTACCTCAGGGCCGGTGGTGGGCAGTGGTCTGTCGTCGGCACGGCAGCTCGAGTCGTCGGCATCCCTCCCCCATCGTCCGCCACCAGCGGCACACCCTAAGAACAAAGAAATTAGATAAAGAACAGATATAAATAAAACATTACATCATTACTGACGAGCAATATCCCACAAATCTGACAGAAACACCAGTTCCAGCTTCCAAATGCTAAAAGCATCCTCTTATATACACGTATGCACTTAAGATGTTTCACGATATTTAATGCTTTAACCGCAAACAATGCCACTGTATGCGACTAATTGTTGCCATGTGGGGTCAATTGGAACTGAAGGGTGTTGCGTCTGAATTATGTGTGCCCGCAAATGGTTAGATCTTGTGAACTCGTAACTCAAATGACTAAATAAGGAGTATTGGGTAAATCACATGGCATTGCTTGTTCCTGGTAATCGCTTGATTCATTGCTACCCACTTAAAGTGGCGCATTTATAAATCCGTCAAGGGAGGGGACACGCCCTCGAGAGGTCACCAAATCCTACATGAGGGCACTGTCAGTGAAAGTTGTTGTTGAGCAGGAGGGGGGGGGGGGGGGGGGGGGGGGTGTAAACGATAAAACCAAAATAGTTTAGAAGTTAACATAAAATTAAATGGTGTAATACAAATATGTTTTATGTAGGTAAGTATTCTTTTTAATTGATCACATTATTTTTCAACCATAATAACCGCGTTCACCAATTTTTGCCAGTTTATAGAGAGCATTATGAGTAATGCTATTTAGAGCGAGCGAGAAACACGAAGCGAGTCCTTTCGTAGTGTTTGCAAAAATCTGAATATGAGCGATCCGGCCCATACCGGAGCATTTGAGAAGCTTTGATTTGCCATAGAATGAATGTCGAATGGCATACACCACGGGCCACCCTAGCACCGAAGACAACCTCCCACGAATTTTAAAAAAACGGCCTTCCAAAAACAGCTCTGGAGACACCCGATGCACCTCCTTTGGCGTCCCCCCACCCCTATAGACACCTTTCTCTGCACCTTTGGCCCGCCGTCTCAGGGAGGAGAGGGTACCTCTGAGGAGGGGAAGGCGCTTCTGGCGCAGATGACTCCTCTGGTACGGAGGAGGGCGCCTTTCGCCAAAGGGGAGAGCCATGACACCCCTTAAATACAACACTGCCCACTTACCAATCCATGTTTATGTTGATATATCTGTAAGCAGATGTTGTTTGTGAGGTGCCCCTGTGGCTCCCATGTTGGGGGTCTGTAAACAAAAAGTTGTCATAATGCATGTGGGGGAATTTGTGAAGCGGGGCAGAAACTATTAAGAGACGAGACGAGACGAGGTCAGAGAGACAGACAGACAAACAGACAGATAGACAAACATTGTCTGTATTTTCCGAGCGACTGCCCATTATGAGATCTTGCAATTAATAAGTATGCAAATCCATTTTTTATAATTATACAACTCTGAATCATGTGCTTGTCCACTGGACTCAAAACACAAGGCCCAAAATCCAGACCCAAATGACTTACTCGTGGCCATAGCCATGCCATCTGACTAGGTATTCAGTCTCCTCTCTGTCTACCCTCTTGCGATGATTGAGATTTGCATCCACGATAAAAACCTGAGAAACACAACGTTATACTGGATTAGATCCTGCAATGAACATTGTTTTATATAATGGATTTCAAATCCATTATAAAATTACATTCCACTCGATTGCAAACTTCATGTCATCCAATCCTAACGTCGTGACCTCGCTTAGCATGATGTAATATTTGATTTTACATTGAGGTCACTGTTGAAATAAATAAAATAGGGTCCTTGAATCTGGGCATTACCTAGATCTGTAAATTGAAATGCGTAAAATCGAACATGTTAATGTTGGACGAAGTGTAAGGAGCGTCACATGCGAAACATAATAGAACCAAATTTGAAACTGAGGACATCAAGGTTCTATCCACGCAAATGTTAATGTCTAATGGCTAATGCTACTTTCGGAAAGGTTTTCTCGATGTTTCAGATAAGCGTTTATGACGTATCACTTCAAGCCGGCTGCCTGATTTCTTTGAGCTCACCCGTGGTCTTGTCGATCGGGTCCTAGTAAAGCGGTGCCTTGCTCTCTTAGGCATCTGGAACACAGCATAATGAATAATACCGAATTGAATGGAGACAATGATAAACAAGGCAAAGGGCAATACAAATACACAATGTTTGATCAAACACATTCAGCATTAATGTCGTTTGATATTCTTTTCACTCTGTTCACTCTGTTGGTGGTAACAACAACAACAGCAACAACAAGACTAAGAATAACAATGGTGATTATGTGCTTTGAGGATCGAGAGGCCATCTGTATAAATAAATCATTTACTTTTGTGGCAGGTAGATTAATCCTTTAAAATGCTATTATTGTCTGTGAAATTTAGTTTTGGAATGTTCATACTTAATTTATCAACCCATATTCATTCGATAACATGTGTTATATGTGTATGTTTTGTCACTTAGATATGTGTGTGAGTGTATGTGTGCGTACTATGCATGTGGTCTGATTTATTTATACCTATTGGTTGACTGTAAAATTATATGTACCTATGATGGTGCGAAATAAATGGTATTCTTATTATTATTAGTATTATAACAATATATTTCTTTATAGAGCAAAACAAAACTTTTATAAAATTGCCACCTCCATAGCCACCTCCATAGCCTGAGGCCTCAAATAGGTACAGTTTGAATTTTATGACGGACAAGAACACAGCCATGACATCAGACTGGCAATGCATCAGCCCCGATTTGTTAACATTGGCAATGACAGACTGGGTTACCAGCTCGAACCAGGATCTAGGGTTGTGCTCGACTCATAATTGTCCTGACTGACTCAATTCTGGCTAAACTCTTACTGAAGTGTTTGAACAAAAGTTTTGACTCGTCTCGACTCAGACTCATTTACTCTTACCCCTGACTCAACTCGTGACTCAAATAAAAATGAGTCAACTCAAGGTTGAGTCGAATTATTGTTTTACTCAATAACACCAAAAGTTGTTGAACAAAGGGGGGAGGGGTGCATTCGGATATATTTTAAGTAAATACTTTCAATGCAATGCCGGCATAGACGCAATGTTGTATCTGCCATAGCTTGACAACTGCGATTTAAAGTCACTGCATTATCTCATTTGACTCGAGAGAATGAGTCAACTAAACTTTGACTCAAACAGCGTCCAGGTAACTCAACCGTGACTCAAGCAAAAATGCATGACAACTCTGACTCGACACAATCAAACATTTTCTTGACTGACTCCACTCTGACCCAACTCATTTGAGTTAGTTAAGTCTAATTTGACTCAACAACTCTGAGTCAAGCACAACACTGGCTCCTACAATATCAGATGGTGTAGGTGGGTCTGGTGACACCAAAGTTTGTTATCGGTGGAGTTAGCGTAATATAACCCCTTGTCTCACATGTTTATCCGCGCCACGGTGGGGTATGAGCTACCTTCACCCTGGTTGGAAAAGGGGCGTCAAACTAACCCCCATTTAACTCGAAAACTTAGCTGAAGCTTTTCAGCAAATCGGACTTTAACTTTAGGCTCTAGCGCGTTTCAATACTTTGACCTGAAATTTGACCTGGACGGTCAACCGCTATCGCAAAATGACAATGCTAATTAAAAAATAGGTTCATTTTGCGATAGCGGTTGACCTTCCAGGTCAAATTTCAGGTCAAAGTATTGAAACGCGCTAGAGCCTAAAGTTAAAACTCTGATTTGCTCAAAAGTGGTCTCAATCGATTCCTTGGGTGAAATTACATCTAGGCCGTGATTTTCAGATCTTCAGGTCATGCCATTCGAGGTAAAATTTCGATCTAATGGCGATTTAGCGCAAGTTGGCGATAGGCGTTTTAACCTCACCCCATAATTTCGGCTGGCCCGCCAACTAGTCGGCGCTGCATAGGGCGAAAGCATTGATGTGACAGGGTGTCGCACCGACTTGTCGGCGGCGCTAGGTGCTCTTTGTGGCGCAAATACTGACTCGATTCCCTCGATTCGAATTATTAAACTTTCAATACGGTCTTGGCAGTGAGTGAGACCATATACAGAGCCAGGGGCGGATCCAGTGTGGGGGGGGGGGGGCACGGGGCCATGCCCCCCCCAAAGCCCTGAGAGGATCTTTTGCCCCCCCCCAAAAAAAAAAAAATCCCAGAACTTGACGAATGTATCGCCTATTTGCCGACAGTTTAATGGCGCGATGTCGTAACTTTCCGTTTTGAGAAGAAAAACTTAATGAAAAGGAATTTGGCAGCGATTTGTAGATCAAAAACCTATTTGCCGCCTGTTTGATAGCGCGGGATGCGGCTAGTTGTCTTCGGCGGGTCCTGCCCGAAAACCGTCATTTGATCGAAATTTTACCTGGAATGGCATGTTCTGAAGATCTAAAAATTACGCCCTTGATGTATTTAGACCCAAGGAATCGATTGAGACCGCGTTTGAGCAAATCGGACCGTAACTTTAGGCTTTAGCGCGTTCCAATTATTGGACCTGAAATCTGACCTGGAAGGTCAACCACTAGAACAAAATGGACCAGATTTTTTGGAATCAGTATGGTCTGATTGACCTATGAAAGAAGTTTGGGGAAAATCGCTCTGGATCATAGATCATAGGTAACTATGCCGAGCGGTTGAGTTGGTGCCGGTGAGGCCCTGTTTACTGCGACAACTTTCGATTTCCCCCAAACTTGGTTTATAGGTCAATCAGACTATGTGATTTAAAAAAAACAAGTCCATTTTGCGATAACGGTTGACCTTCCAGGTCAAATTTCAGGTCAAAATATGGGGAACGCGCTAGAGCCTGAAGTTACCGTCTGATTTGCTCAAAAATGGTCTCAATCGATTCCTCGGGTCCTATTACATCGAGGGTGCAATTTTCAGATCTTCCGGCCATGCCATTCCAGGTTAAAATGCGATCAAATGACTATTTCGGACAGGGCCTGGAAGACAACTAGCCGCATCCGATGGCACGATGTCAAACTTTTCCGTTTTGAGAAAGAGAAAAAAAACTTCATGACAATGATTTTAGCATCGATTTGTAGATGAAAAAACGCATATTGTCGTGGTTTGTCCATATTTGGCGCCAGCATCGTGTTTATTATGTGAGAGGGGGAGCGATCTGGCGCAGGGGCAGGATTCCTGTCTTCTGTGCTGGTGACCCGGGGTCAAATCCCTGGGCGAGCCTCTGAAACAGTTGACCGGCCCCCATATAATAACCCTCGGAACAGGTTGAGAGTTCCGCACCTAGGTCCCAAGAGGATATAGTGCTAGGTCCACAAACCAAACCAAAACCAATTATGTGAGGGTGATGACAACTTTGGTGCTTTGATTGCTGAGCGTCAGCAATGCGTTAGCACCACTCCAGAAACCAGAAAATGCTTTCAATCATCTCTGTCCTCACTATCCTCCCGCGAAAGCACACGGCCTACCGGCTACCGCCGAAGATATGTATCCTGGTCGTGTCGTGTTTGCGCCCTATAGGCGTAGGAACCGGGGGGCCGCAGGGGCCATCGCCCCTCCACTTTTCGGCCGAAATTTTTGCTGAACTCTTTCCTTTTTTCTTCAAATGCAAAATTGAAGACGGCAAATGATTCACCAAGGCGAGAGGAGCCCAAATCTGCAAATATATTGATCATAGAGGGGTTAGGTTTTCCTCAAGATGAGGTCAAAGTTTCACTGGCCCCTCCACTTCTCGTGTCGTTCCTACGTCAATGTTGTGCCCGCCCAGATGACAATGTGGGAGCACTACAAATTACAATCTGACATATTTCCTTCTACGATATCCCTAAAGGTCAGGAAGCTGAAAACCTCATTTTGTAAATCTTAAAAATGGTGTGGTTGCAAAACGAAGTGGCCCAAATCCGGGGAGAAATTCGACTTTGGGGTAGGCCAGGGACTTCTGCTGAACGTTAATGGGCGTGCACCGCACTAAGGGCACCATTGTCCGCCTATGGACGATGCATTCAAATAATTGAGTTTGAAATATCTCCTACCGCAGCCCCCTCCCCTGTATTTGAAATGGTCCGTGTACTGAGCGATTCAGTGTACACTAGATAAAATGGGATTCTGCTGATCTCATTAACATTACGCCTATGAGCGTTGCATGGAAAGAATTGAGTTCGAAATATTTCCGACCGTACCACCCCCCCCCCCCCCCAGTAAATGAGTTGCCTCGGGTAGGAAAGGTCCAAACTGTTTGCCCCCCCCCCCCAAAAAAAAAACGGCCGGCTGGATCCGCCCCTGTACAGAGCAGTGAGGAGTGTGAAACAGAAGACGGAGGTGGGTACTGATCAGGGGCGGATCCAGGGGGGGGGGGCACGGGGGCCAAAGCCCCCTGCCGATAGAAAAGTGCCGCCCCCGGGCGCCTTCGGCGCCCGGGGGCGGCTTCGGTGCCGGGATGAATTTGCAGGCGCCGAAGGCGCCTGCAAATCCATCGCTGGCATCATCCCGCCTTCTAAGGGCACAATTGTGTTATCATAGGAACAATATACCGCCCTCGGAAGAGAAATGACGCCCCCTCCCCGAATCAAAAGTGCCGCCCCCCTGAAGCAAAAATGACGCTCCCTGAAGCAAATGTGCCGCCCCTGAAGCAAAAGTGCCGCCCCTGAAGCAAAAGTGCCGCCCCCTAGCAAAAATCCCGCCCCCTGAAGCAAAAGTGCCGCCCCCTGAAGCAAAAATCCCGCCCCCTGAAGCAAAAGTGCCGCCCCTGAAGCAAAAATGTGCCGCCCTTTGGCCAGTGGCCCCCAGCCGAAAAATATCCTGGATCCGCCCCTGGTACTGATTTATGTTTTTGTGGAAAATGGTGATTGATAAGTGTTATGGTAAAAGTAATGTTATTAGATGCCTTCCTGAGTATGGGTCACACATCCATGGGTGTAGTTTTGCATTCAGTAGCAGGGGTTTCAGCCACCCCTCCAAATTTGGCATGAGCCAATCCAACTTTGGCGAGGGAGTGGGTCAAATTTGGGGAGAAATTTGTATTCTTCAGGATTTTGATGGTGCTCTGAGCATTTTCCCTACATCAGCCCCCTCAACTTGTTTTGAGAAGCTCCAGCTACCTACATCCCTGCACACATCCAAACAATTTGTCACTAGAAAGTGTGTCAAATTGTGTTGATTTTAGGCAGTTACTTGCTAAGTTTTCAGTTGGCAGAACACCTGTTTTTCTTCCATATGCGTCAAGCTGGCTACCAAAAGCATCGATTGTTGGATTAAATTAATACATGTTTAAACTCACTGTGAGGTCCTCAATGAGATCCTAATTGTTAATGACAATCTCTTGATTGTTCTCCATCTGTCAAAGACATGAACATATGTGGTTTGATTGGTAGCACCTTCATAATACTTCCCTTTTATCAGACATCACTGCGGGTTACCATTGTCAGACATCACTGCGGCTTACCATTGCCAGACATAACTGCGGCTTACCATTGTCAGACATCACTGCGGCTTACCATTGTCAGACATCAATGCAGCTTACCATTGTCAGACATCACTGCGGCTTACCATTGTCAGACATCACTGCAGCTTACCATTGTCAGACATCAATGCGGCTCACCATTGTCAGACATCACTGCGGCTTACCAATGTCAGACATCACTGCAGCTTACAATTGTCAGACATCACTGCAGCTTACCATTGTCAGACATCAATGCAGCTTACCATTGTCAGACATCACTGCGGCTTACCATTGTCAGACATCACTGCGGCTTACCATTGACAGACATCACTGCGGCTTACCATTGACAGACATATATGCGACTTACCATTGCCAACCTCACTGCGGCTTACCATTGTCAGACAATTCATGGCTGGCAAAGTTGCTGTTTGCTGGTAAACATTTTGTACTATTTTATGCTCTTTTGAAATTTGCCGTACTTTTTGAAAAGGGGAAACTAAACATTATCAAATCAGATATGATTAATAATCATATTTTATTTGATTCAGTCAACTGGATCAAACTCTGGAGACCTCAAGCCCTCAATCAGAATACAAAAGAGTACAAAATGTATACCAGCAAACAGCAACTTTGCCAACCATGCGCGGCTCTCAGCAAATATACATACCTACCTATTACTTATCTCTTATCTGGAAAACTTGGAAAAGTTCCAGGTATCACTAACCACCTAACTGATCCTTAAATATGGGTGCAAAATCCAAATTGACGTTGCAATTGGTTTGCCCTAAAACACCCAGAGGATTTTGGGTGGTACTGGTGTCAACATTTTGTATTAAATATAGTAGAGTTTACGGTGTGGTCCAGCTAATCAGTACCATTTCAACCATAATTTAAACAACAATAGACACAATTGTTGTCAACTCGTACTCCTGAATCGGCCGCACAACCTTTTCCGGCATGGGAACTTAGTTAGATTAGTTAGATCGAGGAAGGAAATGTGACAGAATTAGGGTTCTTCGATTTTGTAGGTGACAGTTGCGACGTTTTGTACACCTCTGCTTGATCACTTGCACTTATTATAATAACATTATATACATAGAACCTACCTTGCCCGCAGCAACACTCCCCACTTTCACGCGTCGAAACGGCGGCGTATACAACACTAGCGCCTCTAGTGTCAGTGTCAATACCTTTGTCCGTCGGCCACGGGCGCACTTCGTTTCAAACGCGCTGTATTGTGACCAAGAAGTTTGGGAAACGTGTTGACGCCTGGCGCAGTTTGGAACCCGCGTGTGCAATTTTTGTGCTAAATTTGCGGAAAATTGTCACAATGCCAAAGAAGCTCCTGGCCAATATGCTAAAAGAACCTTGGCCGGACCCTTTTAATAATAATCTCAAAACATTTATCTTGCTTAAGCTCCGGGAGAAATCCACCCAAACTACAGGAAAATATATAAATAACCTAAAAACGTCGTGTCGTTTCACAGCGCACCATGTCGACTTTCAGAGCGGTCCAAAACCACGTGACCAGACTCGGTCACGTGACTGCGCTTAAATCCGAAACCGCCGTCAGGGAGGTCACGGAGAGGGTGAGTGACAGTTCATCCACCAGCTGTCTGATGATGCTGACACGCCACCGGATGAGTATCTCACTCTGAGCCTTCGTGCGCAGCCGCGCACGCCCACTCACGGCGTCCCCGATCCAGTGGTGAACCGTGACAGAGTCCATCCGGACGTCGATGGTGCTCATTCCCCACACCACCGCCAGATTGATGCCTCGGATCGCCGCATCCAGTTCCGCCATGTTTATGTGACCGCTGTCGTCCAGCCGCAGCCAGCAGGCGTCCTCGATGGGTGCACCGTCACAGGACGCCAGCAGAACGCCCACAGCCAGCGAGCTGGCGTCGGTCCAGACTACCGCGCTGTCACCGGACACCCACAACGGCCCGGCGGCAGGGCGTCCGCCGCCAGCCGCTCCCAGACGGCGCGCATCTGCTTCCGCAGCGCCACGTCGTCCGCCACGTCGTCCCAGCCGCGCGTCACACTGTTCGCCCGTCGCTTCATCCAGGCCGCGGCAGGGCGGAGCCAGCCACACAGAGGCAGGTGGGCCACCAGTTGGCCGCACCACGAGAAAACAGCACGTCTCGTGATTCTCACTGGCGGCGAGTCCACAGATACAGATACAGATACAGATGTATTGAACAAGATCCTCTCCATGGAGAGGCTTTTCACATGTCCACGTCGTTACAAGAATGCAGATCGAGAGACAGGACAAATGCGCACATTAGCATACACACTACATTCACTCACACACACGATCACGTCTGTGCACTGGCCGACAGTAACGCCTTCCTGACCTTTGCACGGTATGACGATACCCCAGGTTCGACTTTCAGCTTGTTCAGCCAAGTCACACCTCGGTAACACAGTCTACGGCGGCCTGCCCGCGTACGAATGCGGGGGAGGGTGAAGAAGCTTGCCTGCCTGGTGTTGTGCTGGTGCCGCTGGTTGGCCCGCTGCCCTAACGTGGCTCTGAGGTACTCAGGCTGTCCGGACACAACTATGCGCTCTACAGCACTCACTGTGTGGTATGTTGCCAACTGCTTGGCTGTCATCCACTTCAGCTGTGGATGACAGCCAAGCAGGGAGAGGCTGTCATCCACTGCAGCCCGTCCGCCGTCCTGAACACCCGCAGGCCCAGCATCCGAGCTCCGTCAGCCGCACGGACCGGCGGCTTACACTGCAGGCCGAACCTGGCGAAGTGGTTCACCACCGCCTCGGCACTGACGACCGTCTCGTCCATCAGGTCATCCACGTATCCCAGGACGGCACGCTGCATCTCTGCGTCCTGCTGCAGGATTGTCTGCACCACTGACCTCATCACTTCCGGTGCTACTCTGAGGCCGAATCCGAGCCGGGTGAGGCAGTATCGGGTGCCGCCGATCTCCACGGTCTGGTACGGCCATAGACGCGGATCCACGTGCAGCTGGAGTTAAGCCTTTCGGAAGTCCACGATGGCCACGTTGTTACCGCGCCGCCGCCAGCGCCGCAGCTGCTCAGCGCACACGTCTGCGTCCGCAGTGTGGGCGGTTATGTGGCTGTTGAGCTGCCTGTAGTCGAGGACAGGCCGAACCTTGTCCTGGTTCCGCTGACGGACAGCCATGAACGGGATGAGGGCGCGCGGCGGACCGAGCCGCTGCTCATCGTAGGGTACCAACCAGCCGTTGGACACCCACTCGCTTAGCTCCTCTTCAAACTGGTGGCGCATGTCCGGTGACACGTTATACTGAGTCGCTGTGTTAGTCAGGTACTCAGGCCCAGAGCCCCCCGACCACTTCCACGACACGACCCAGATCCTCTTCGATGCATCAAAACGCACTAAATAGTCCGGCGCCTCCACCTCCAGCGGAGGGATGTCACCACGCGATCGCACTACCGACTGCGGCCGCCCGCCAGCTCGGTCGGTCGGGCGCCGGCGCCTCCAGCGCCGCCTGTCGCCGTGACTCACAACCACCGATAGAGGTGGCGCCACTGCGCTTCGGATCCGCAGCCGGTGTCTCCCTCCCCGACTCCGTAGACGGCTTCACTGCATCCGTACACGCCGCACCGCCACAGAACGAGACATCAGACGGCGATCTCACCACAACACCGCCCACTGCGACAATATCACTCATTCCCAGAATGAGGTCCACACCCAGCGGCCGCTGGCCCAGCACCAGCACAAAAATCGTCACGCGACGTCCCTCAGGCGTCTCCACAGTCACACGACCGACGCCGTCACAGCACAGCCGCTGTCCACCGACGGTGGTCAGAACGACGTCACGCCTGGTCCACTGCTCGCAGCATGGCGCGAAAATCAGATTGTCCGTGCAACCTGAATCCACGAGCACACGGCGCTCACGGTCGCCCACCCTCAGCCGCATTAGGGGCAAAGCCCCGCTCCACACTGCACTGGAGAGGACGACGGCCGTTACTCGTCCTCTCCTGCCGAGTTTCCCGCGCGTTGCGGGCACGCTGCGGCCAGATGCTGCAGGCTGCCGCAGGTCCAGCAGCGTCGCCGGGACCGTCCGCCGACGGCCGACCCGGGCGCCGGGCTCCACGAGCGCCGTCCTCCGTCCGGCCGGCGTCCCGCCCCCGGGGGGAGCCGCCGCCCGCCGGCACTGCGCGGCCGCCGCAGCAGCCACGCGCTCGTCACTGAGGACTGCGCGGGCACGCACCAGCACTCCCGCCTGGCTCAAGTCCTCAGCTCGAGAGCCAGCGCGGATTGTCTGGCGCACGGCGTCCGGCAGCCCGGCTACGAAGGCGCACACCAGCGCCCGGTCCGGCAAGCCGCCGAACAGCTCCGCCAGCCGCCGCAGGTCGGCGAGGAATACATCCGCCGACTCGCCAAGCTGTAGCCTTCTCGCAGAGAAGGCCTCGTAGGCTGCATGCTGATCCAGCGCGAACGCGGCGTAAAGCGCTCGGCGCACTGCCGTCAGCGAGGACCGGTCGCCGGCAGGCAGCTGCGACCACACGGAGAAGGCACCCCCGGAAAGCCGCAGCGGCAGCACCGTCTCCACCGCCACTCCACGCAGCTGACACAGCATCTCCGCCCTGGAGAACCATTCAACGACGTCCGTGCTCCCGTCAAATTCCGGGACGAGCCGAACGTCGAACGACGGCGCCGGAGCCGCCACCGCCACCGGCAACTGGGCGACCGACATCACTGGCACAGCCGGCACTGATGACACAACGGTTACCGCCGTCGACATTGTCGCAGAGGTAGTCGTCGCCGTTGTGGTCATGACTCCGCTGCTTGCCGAAATACGTGCCGAAATAGCTTGTTGTTGCAACAGCAACAAAATCCGTCCAGTTGCTGTATTATCTCACCAAGTCCGATCACACTCCCCGCCCGTCCATCCCTCGAGCCTCCTACTCGTGAACTGCCGCGGCCGGCCGGCCGCCGCCGCCGCCGGCGTGCGCCACCGCCAGCTGACCCGACCCACGGCAGGGGCGCGCCCAGGCGGGCCGCCGGGGAGGCAGCGATACCCTCAAGCAGTGATTCCATACATAGATAACACAGTTGGGTAACACAATACACACTACATGAACCTTGACATGAACCTTGTTGTAATGTCTCGGAAGTCCGTCACTGTCACGCGAGGTACAGTGGTGCACACGCGTAAGGAGCGAGAGCGGCTGTATTCCAGAACGGTGCATACGCGACCGGCGCGGGCTCGGCACCCGACAGCGGGCGAGCCTGGCCCAGTACACTCACTGCCTGCGGGCACAGGTGGCGGCCGCAGCAGAGGCGGCGCCAGGCACGGCAACAGGTAGGTATCAGAGGCGGAGAAAGGCAGGGGGTACACAGGATCTCCACACCTCCCCCTCAAGATAATTGCCGCGGGAAAAGAAGTATAACTTTGACACACAACAAAGCGCAATTGTCTAAATACCAAACAGTACGTGCAGCACTACGGTACTTCAGTCACAGTATGTTGTTCCGCCCCAGCGAACTTGGAGGCGCTGTGGCGGGCGTCGCCGTCGACGCGAGCGTCGAAGCGCGGGGGCGGCAGCGTCCACAGCAGGTGGCAGCGGAGTGCCGCCACTGGCAGACAGCGGCTGCTGGGCTGCGGTGGCGGAAGCTCGGGTACCCTCGGCAAACGCCGGCCGCTGGGGGTCGTGAACCCCGGAGGAGGCGGCGGCAGCATACGCCGCGGACGGTGTTCCGACTCCCGGCGGTGTACTGACTCCCGGCGGTGTACTGACTCCCGGCGGTGTTCTGACTCCCGGCGGTGTTCTGACTCCCGGCGGTGTACTCCGGCGGTGTTCTGACTCCCGGCGGTGTTCTGACTCCCGGCGGTGTTCTGACTCCCGGCAATGTTATGACTCCCGGCGGTGTGCTGACTCCCGGCGGTGTTCTGACTCCCGGCGGTGTTCTGACTCTCGGCGGTGTACTGACTCCCGGCGGTGTTCTGACTCCCGGCGGTGTTCTGACTCCCGGCGGTGTACTCCGGCGGTGCACTGACTCCCGGCGGTGTTCTGACTCCCGGCGGTGTACTCCGGCGATGTTCTGACTCCCGGCGGTGTCCTGACTCCCGGCGGTGTTCTGACTCTCGGCGGTGTACTCCGGCGGTGTTCTGACTCCCGGCGGTGTACTCCGGCGATGTTCTGACTCCCGGCCGTGTTCTGACTCCCGGCGGTGACGGCGGGCGGCTGACGGTCCGCGACCAGCCGCTCCACCAGCTGTGCGAGACGTTCCTCTCGCTGTGAGGACAGCTCAGCCTGCTGCAGCAGCAGCTGCGTCAGTGTCTCCACGTCACTCATCTCGACGGGGTTGCAGCACTCGAACTCACTTTAAACCACTATCCGAACGCAAACACGCACTAAAACTCGACACTACGACCGCGCCATGTTGTAATGTCTCGGAAGTCCGTCACTGTCACGCGAGGTACAGTGGTGCACACGCATAAGGAGCGAGAGCGGCTGTATTCCAGAACGGTGCATACGCGACCGGCGCGGGCTCGACACCCGACAGCGGGCGAGCCTGGCCCAGTACACTCACTGCCTGCGGGCACAGGTGGCGGCCGCAGCAGAGGCGGCGCCAAGCACGGCAACAGGTAGGTATCAGAGGCGGAGAAAGGCAGGGGGTACACAGGATCTCCACACGCCATGGGTCAGATTAGGAAAGCCTCTCGCTATCTGCCGACGCTCGCCAAGGTAGCTCGCGAACCAGAGCTGTCAATGCCGTACCATGCAAGTTTATCAAGGAAGAGTATGTGGTCAACGCTATCGAAGGCACGGCTCAGATCCACTGATGTGGCCGCGACGATGTGCCCCTCATTCATCCTGCGTACCATCCAGTCAACGACATCAATGAGGGCATCTTCCGTGAGTTATTTGCGGTAGGCATATTGTGTGGAAGCCAGGATATTATTGCTAATCAAATATTCAGTAACGTGACGGCAAACGACCTTCTCGCAAATTTTTGACAAGACTGGTAATATAGAGATTGACCTGAAACTATTGGCTTCCTCACGAGATCCAGATTTGAATAGCGGCACCACACACGCCTCTTTCCAAGCCGAAGGAAAAACATGCGTACTGATCGAGGAATTCACCAAGTGCAATACATGAGGTCCAATTACTGCAAAACACTTTCGCACGGCTGCTATGGGCAGGCCATCAAGCCGGACAGCTTGGCTGGCAGACAGTTCACTGAGCGCGGCGGACAGTTCACTGAGCGCGGCGGACAGTTCACTGAGCGCGGCGGACAGTTCACTGAGCGCGGCGGACAGTTCACTGAGCGCGGCGGACAGTTCACTGAGCGCGGCGGACAGTTCACTGAGCGCGGCGGACAGTTCACTGAGCGCGGCGGACAGTTCACTGAGCGCGGCGGACAGTTCACTGAGCGCGGCGGACAGTTCACTGAGCGCGGCGGACAGTTCACTGAGCGCGGCGGACAGTTCCAGAAGCGTAATTAATCACATGAAGCGTCAGCCCAGCTGTCGTCACGCAGGGTGGCCTGGGAGGCGCAGCGCTGCCACCAGCTGCTATCTCAGCCCAGCTGTCAGCCCAGCTGTCGTCACGCAGGGTGGCCTGGGAGGCGCAGCGCTGCCACCAGCTGCTATCTCAGCCCAGCTGTCAGCCCAGCTGTCGTCACGCAGGGTGGCCTGGGAGGCCCAGCGCTGCCACCAGCTGCTATCTCAGCCCAGCTGTCAGCCCAGCTGTCGTCACGCAGGGTGGCCTGGGAGGCCCAGCGCTGCCACCAGCTGCTATCTCAGCCCAGCTGTCAGCCCAGCTGTCGTCACGCAGGGTGGCCTGGGAGGCGCAGCGCTGCCACCAGCTGCTATCTCAGCCCAGCTGTCAGCCCAGCTGTCGTCACGCAGGGTGGCCTGGGAGGCGCAGCGCTGCCACCAGCTGCTATCTCAGCCCAGCTGTCAGCCCAGCTGTCGTCACGCAGGGTGGCCTGGGAGGCCCAGCGCTGCCACCAGCTGCTATCTCAGCCCAGCTGTCAGCCCAGCTGTCGTCACGCAGGGTGGCCTGGGAGGCCCAGCGCTGCCACCAGCTGCTATCTCAGCCCAGCTGTCAGCCCAGCTGTCGTCACGCAGGGTGGCCTGGGAGGCGCAGCGCTGCCACCAGCTGCTATCTCAGCCCAGCTGTCAGCCCAGCTGTCGTCACGCAGGGTGGCCTGGGAGGCGCAGCGCTGCCACCAGCTGCTATCTCAGCCCAGCTGTCAGCCCAGCTGTCGTCACGCAGGGTGGCCTGGGAGGCCCAGCGCTGCCACCAGCTGCTATCTCAGCCCAGCTGTCAGCCCAGCTGTCGTCACGCAGGGTGGCCTGGGAGGCCCAGCGCTGCCACCAGCTGCTATCTCAGCCCAGCTGTCAGCCCAGCTGTCGTCACGCAGGGTGGCCTGGGAGGCCCAGCGCTGCCACCAGCTGCTATCTCAGCCCAGCTGTCAGCCCAGCTGTCGTCACGCAGGGTGGCCTGGGAGGCCCAGCGCTGCCACCAGCTGCTATCTCAGCCCAGCTGTCAGCCCAGCTGTCGTCACGCAGGGTGGCCTGGGAGGCCCAGCGCTGCCACCAGCTGCTATCTCAGCCCAGCTGTCAGCCCAGCTGTCGTCACGCAGGGTGGCCTGGGAGGCCCAGCGCTGCCACCAGCTGCTATCTCAGCCCAGCTGTCAGCCCAGCTGTCGTCACGCAGGGTGGCCTGGGAGGCGCAGCGCTGCCACCAGCTGCTATCTCAGCCCAGCTGTCAGCCCAGCTGTCGTCACGCAGGGTGGCCTGGGAGGCCCAGCGCTGCCACCAGCTGCTATCTCAGCCCAGCTGTCAGCCCAGCTGTCGTCACGCAGGGTGGCCTGGGAGGCCCAGCGCTGCCACCAGCTGCTATCTCAGCCCAGCTGTCAGCCCAGCTGTCGTCACGCAGGGTGGCCTGGGAGGCCCAGCGCTGCCACCAGCTGCTATCTCAGCCCAGCTGTCAGCCCAGCTGTCGTCACGCAGGGTGGCCTGGGAGGCCCAGCGCTGCCACCAGCTGCTATCTCAGCCCAGCTGTCAGCCCAGCTGTCGTCACGCAGGGTGGCCTGGGAGGCCCAGCGCTGCCACCAGCTGCTATCTCAGTGGCGATTTTTGGCTCGACATTGGCAAAGTGTCGGTTAAATTCGTCCGCCTTTTCAGCGGACAACGAGGCAGGATTATTCCCACTCCCTTTCGGCCGCATGACAAATTCTTTCACACCCTGCCAGAAAGCATTACGATCGCGCGACATTTGAGCACATATATATTCTCTACGCGACACGGCAAAGTGGCCCTTGACCAGATTTTGAAGCCTGCGGTACTCCTTATTTTCCCCACTCCCGTCTCTGCGCCACACAAGATTGGCCCTGTCCCTACACCGCATAATTCAAGAAGCGTCTCATCGTCCTCCACCCACGAACAGTGCTGCCGACGGCGCGGTGTCACTATTATTAGCGGACAATGAGAATCGAGCACGCTCTACCAAAGTCGCATACAACTACATACTTTCGTATCGACATCCCGACATATTGGAACGCCAACGAGGCGTGGAAACGACGGCACTCGTTTCCACCAGTTATCTTCCCCAGGCGTCCTGGCGCCAGCCCGAACACATGCTCCACCCCGGCCGGGTTGTGGGGCTGGAGGCCGGGGAGGAGGAGGGGGAGGTCTTGCCTCTGTCTGAAAAAGTGTAATATTACAACGTTGTTAGTGGTGGTGTATTTACGTCGGGTTTAGGCGATAACACATTTCGTAGTTAACAGAAGAATAAGTGCACATAAACAGCAATTATAGAACAATGGCAGCGACTTCAGTGAAATTAAACAGTTGAAGCAAGTATTAACTTAATTGCATGATTTCATACAAAGCATTAACTAACCTGCAGGTTGTCGCCGAGTGTGATGAGTCGCCCTTTCATGACGCGGCAGAACGCGACCAATGGGGAGACATAGAAGTCAGGGACGACACACAACACAGCACCGGTATGTACCAGCGGAACACAGGTCAGGGACGACACAACACAGCACCGGTATGTATGGGGGAGACACGGAGGTCAGGGATGACACACAACACAGCACCGGCATGTACCAGCGGAACACGGAGGTCAGGGACGACACACAACACAGCACCGGTATGTATGGGGGAGACACGGAGGTCAGGGATGACACACAACACAGCACCGGCATGTACCAGCGGAACACGGAGGATACGGACGAAACGCAGAGTAACAACGTGATACCTACTCTCCACGACGGGGAACTGAGTCGAGGAAAAGCAGATCGGGGCCTTCTCCGCCCCGAGACCTGGCTGCTTCTGAGGCCCCGGACCCGCTTGGCACGTAGCGGTTCTTTGTTCTGTTGTGGGCAGTGCGCTGATTTTTGAATTTTGTATTTGCTTCAAGACCTGTAAATAGCCATTGTATGTAAATATTATCCTAAGACAAACAAAACTAACTGGGAGGCATTGAGCTCCTAAGTTCCCATATAATCTGGGTATTGTTTTAACTAACCGGTAATTATCAATGTATGCTTTGTTTTTGCCTTTGTTTAATAACGTTACCAATGCTCCAAGATCATGTGACTGTACATGTGGGTATATATTGTTACCATGGGTGGATAATGTAGTACACACATAGGTCACACCCACCTATGGTCAAAAAGTTGGTGTGGCCGAGCCACACCAACACTTCATTTTTGTTTAATGCAAATGTATTGGAGCATCTTGTCAGGCTATGGAAAAATAGCACTAGAATACCCTTTGGCCACACCAACTTTGGGAACGATTATCTACTCATGATTGTTACAAAACCTAGTAATTTAGTTTAGTATACTTAATAATACTTACATTGTCAAAAACGAGCTGCTGATTTGTACACTTACCAGTACAGCCGCAGGCCTGGCCAACCTTCTCCCACTTCAGGTGCTTCAGGTGACGGTTGGCATACTCCTTACAGCTCATGTCCCACAAACATATTTCAGCCTCAACCTCTCTGATCAGTGTTGGGATATCTGAAAACATATTGCATTTTAACAACCATTCTTACGAGTGCAACACCACAAATTTAATGCCAAATTTCTAACAATTTGAAGTGCACAAAACAGTTATATTGAACGCATTTCAATAGGAATAATTTACGGTAAACTAAATCACAAAAACTCTTCATATACCATAACAATGACACAGGAATTTAACAACATTGATACTTAAAATTGGCATATCTTTATTCAGTTCATTCTCGGTGGATACACACATACGCATGAGATGAGATACACCGATATTTATGTTTGGCATCCAAGCTAGCCATTTTTTCTTTCACATCAATTGACGGCACACAAAGTTCATTTCAGCTGGGTGAAGGATCAAATGGAAGACAGCAACAGTGTCTTTGATGAATTCCCCACCCACCTCATCCTTTGCCATAAGATACTCAGTACAAAGTACTAGTACTAGTTCAAAGTACCCAGTACTGACCAGTTATTGTCCTTCCACAAGCCATGAAGCAAAGTATACTTTTCAGCTACAGCTGATGTGAATTGCTTCAGCTGATGCAGATGTGAAGCCACCCTATACAATATTGCAATGACCAGATTCACCTGCATTCTTTCATTTTATATTTAATTTCATACAACCCACACTATTTGTCGTAGTAACTATCAGTGACGTCACACAGGACGGAGGTGTCATCGGTCAGGGGGAACGCCTTCAGGTGCTCGAGGAAGGAGGCGATCTCGCTGTCCTCCCGCTGCGCTTCGGCGATGGCGTGGAGATCGGAGGCATCTACGGTGACGGCGTTCACGGCAGATTGGACAGCAGCGTCCGCCGGCGACTCTGAGGCGGTGTCCTCTGAGGGCGACTCGGTGACCGTTGTCGGCGACTCGGTGACCGCTGGCGGCCAGGAGGACGCGTGCGGCTCGGCGACGACTTGTAGCGCGGTGTCAGCTGGCGGCGTGGCGGCTGTGAGCGGCACGGTGACGGCTATCGGCGCGGTGACGGTGTCCGCGGGCGGCGCGGAGGCGGCATCAGTTGGGCGGCTCCAGAAGTCGGCGACGACATTGTTGACTCCGCGGACGTACTCGACCGCGGCGACGTACTCAAGACACCACGCTCTAGTGGCGCTGCTGACGGTCAGACTTAGCCGTGTGCGGGCTCAGGAACGCTGTGGTGAGCGGCCGGTGATCTATGAACAAGGTCACATGACGTCCCTCGAAGAGATGCCGGAAGTGCAGGACCGCCAGGTAGGCTGACAGCAGCTCTCGGTCGTACGTGGAGTAGCGCCGCTGCTGCTCACTCAGCTTCTTCGAGTAGAAGGCGACCGGGACTGGCTGGCCTTCGACGAGCTGATGGAGGGCGGCGCCGGCCGCCACCTGTGAGCAGTCAGTCACGAGGTGGTACGTGTCACAGGTCGGCAGATGGTGACGGATGGTGCAGGCATCCTGTAGCGCTGTCTTGATGGCTGCGAAGGCGACCAGCTCCGTCTCTGTCCACGGCGGGGCGGGGCTCTTCGGGTGTAGCCTGATCAGCTCCGTCAGCGGGTGGACGATGTCCGCGAAGCGTGGCACCATGCGGCGGTAGAAGCCCACCATGCCGAGGAAGCGGCGGAGTCCTGCAGAGTCCGGCGGAGGCAGTAGGTCCGCGATCTCCTCCATCTTGGCGTCTGGCGGTCGGAGACCCTCGGCGGAGACGGTTTGGCCCAGGAAGTCCAGCTGCTTCTGGAAGAACCTGCACTTCTCCAGGGAGATCCGGAGGCGATGACGGTGCAGGATGGAGAAGACGGTTTCCAGGTCTCGGCGGTGCTGGTCCTCGCTTGCAGAGGAGATCGGGATGTCGTCGAGGTAGACGAAGACGCAGCTGACCTGACGGAAGAGCTGATCCATGACACGCTGGAAGGTGGCACCACTGTTGCGAAGTACCAGCGGCATGAACAGGTACTCGAAGGAGCCGAAGGGGGTTGTCACGGCGGTCTTCTCCACGTCCTGCGGCGCCATCGGGATCTGGTGGTACGCGCGGAGGAGGTCAACCTTAGAGAACACTGTCATCCCGTGGAGTCTTGTGCTGAGGCTGTGGAGGTGGGGCAGCGGGTACCGGTCTGGCTTCCTCTTGGCGTTCAGTGCTCGGTAGTCTCCTGTGGCCCTCCACTCCACTGGCGTCTTCCTCGGGACCATGTGGAGCGGAGAGGCCCATGGAGACTTGGACGGGCGGATGACACCAGCTTCCAGCAGGGTGAAGAAGGTGTCCTTCGCGGCTTCCAGCTTGTCTGGAGGCAGACGTCTGGGGCTGGCGAACGTCGGTGGAGAGCTGCCGGTGTCGACGCTGTGGGTGGCTGGGATCGGTAAGGCATCAGGACCAGGGGCCTCTCCTGGCTGGAACGGCTCCAGGATGGAGGTGAACTGGCGCAGCAGAGCCTGGACTGGAGGTGGTTGGTCACGACCCCTGTTGACCAGGAAGGCACCTGGACCTGGACGTCTACTGGTACACTTGGGGAACGCAGGGAGGTCATGGAATCAACCAGAGTCTGAGAGGAACAGTCAACGAGCAGGTGATGATACGAGAGGAAGTCATGGCCGAGCAGAGGGACTGTGACGTCAGCCACAACAAACGACCAGGTAAAGGAGCGTCTGAGGGCGGGGATGCCGATGGACAGGAGGACTTCACCAAAGGTCCGAAGAGGCGATCCACTGGCAGTGGTGATCTGGACGGTTGTGGGCTGGAGGACTGCTCCCAGGACGACGTCTCACGGGAGGAGGGACACTCCAGCTCCAGTGTCGACCACAAACTTGAGATGCCTGGAACCAGCTTGGGCTGCGACTTGGAGAAGTGGCAGGCCACGCGTCGCAGACACGAGGACCTGCCCTTCTAGTTTCCCTGCTGGCGTTCAGGCGAGTTCCTCCGCGAGGAGGGCTGCATCTTGAGATGACCCTTCTTCGGCCACCTGCACCAGGGCTTACAAGTCCGAGCTTCTTCCCCGAAGTAGAGATGAGCACGGCAGACCTTAGGGCGCTGGTCTTGGTGGAATGGCTGGAGGCCACGCGGGAGCGAGGATCCGCAGAACGCTGGGGTCTGGTGAAGAGGTCCTCTTGGCTGACTGTTGCTGTGAGCACCCCTGAAGTCGTCTTGCTGGTGACGCTGCTGCTGCTGGAACTGCTGAGGCAGAGGCTGCTGCTGCTGGAACTGCTGAGGCAGGGGCTGCTGGAACTGCTGAGGCAGAGCCTTCTCCTGCTGCAACTGCTGAGGCAGAGGCTGCTGCTGCTGGAACTGCCGAGGCAGAGGCTGAGCTGGTGCAGCCAGGCAGCTGGTCTGGAGGAGCGGCATAAGCTCGTCGGCCAGCTTCCCCAGCTGGTGGAGGGTCAGCTCACGCTGGGCAGCCAGGACAGCTCCCACGGTGGGTGGCATGGACTGCAGCAGCTTGTGACGCACAAGGTCGTCACCAACTCCCACCTTGTTTGCCAGGTCCTGTAGCTCCCTCACGTAGAGAGAGGGCCGTCCGGTGAGCTGCACCTTGGAGATGAGCTGGTCGAAGACCTCGGGCTTGCTCTTCTCGTAGAGCTCGACTACGGCTTCCTTCAGGGAGCTAAAGCTGTGGGAGGTTAGCACAGCGGCATCCAGCTTGGCGATGGTTGTGGGGGGGGGGAGTGAGGCCAGAACATGGTAAAACTTTGTTTCATCGGATTTTGCTTTAGATAGGTGAAACTGGGCCTCCATAATGGCGAACCAGCCCAGCACAGCACACTCCATGAACGCGGGTGGCTTAATAGACACATGTTGGACTGGGGCAGGCACAACTTCAAGCTCGGAGGCGTCATCGGCGTCAGTCATCGCGACAACGAGCAGGCAGGCAGGTTATAAAACAAAACAGACAAAAAGGTGACAACAAAAACACAGGATTACACGTCAGGCAGAACAAAATCACTGGGGGTGATCCGCTGGAGCGGCGGGAGGAGTGAAGGCGTACGGGTCTGCGAGAGGGACTCGAGCTGGTGGCGGGATCATCGGGCGGAGCGGGGGTGCTTCCAGGTCGGGTCGACCCGCACCTCCCTGTCGTGCCTGCTCGGGGGCGTACTGTAGGCTGAGGAAGTGGCCGATGGACCCGGGGTTATACGGCCTCGTGCCGGGAGGTCGGGTGAGCAGACGAGATGTTGCCGTCTCGAAGGCGACCTCGTCGATGGTCTGTCCCCCCGGGAGAAGGAGACCGTCCTTGAGGATCCGGACATAGTTAGTCATGAGCGATAGGAGGAATTTTACGAGATAGTGGGGACGTCCGGGTTGACCGCGACGACCTCCTGACCGGCTTCCGCCCCGCCACACCACTTGCCGCTCATCCTCTCAGCCTCGAAACTTTCCTCACCGAGCTCCACCTTCTCCAGTCGGTATTTGACCGCACTGAAGCCAGCCTGCCAGATGAAGGCACGCTTCGCCATCTCTATTGTGCCGTTCAGTCCGGTGGCACAATATATATAGAAAAGGGAGTGCCTTCCGGTCGCGTAAAGCAAGAGGAGGGTGATGAGGGCTGAGCCTGCGGGGTTTTTCGCGGATAGAGAATCCTGTGTAGTCATACCCCAGCGCCTGGAGGAACAAGGTAAGCTGGGGGCCGTTCTTCCCCAGGTCAGATTCTTTCTTGAGGAGACGTCGGACGAGCCTGTTCATCTCAGGCATTGGGACTGACCCCACCAGAAATGAAGGTCCAATCATGAAGGTCTCCCCGAAGGCCAGAAGATGTCCCAACACTGAGTTGGACAGGTTCTGGAGGGAGATGGCGTCAAAGGGAAAGGAAGTCGGGAGCACCAGCCGGTCGTCTCCGGAGGCCCTGGTGGCGCAGACGCAGAGGGAGAGGCAGGCTGCGGATAAGGGGGAGACCATAGTACAGATGACTTCGGATGAATACTCACCGATCCGAAGCTCTGACACCAGCTTACGATCGGCAAGGGAAATTCCCCTGCTCCAGGTAGCCTCCAGATACTCGTGCCGGTCGGGCCCGGATCGGAGCTGGCAGCGATGGGCTACAGCCAGTATCCCGATTATTTATTTGATTTCCTCTGAACCCACGCAGGATTCGCCACCCTGTGCTCCCCAGGAGCGGAAGGCCTCAGGCCCCACATCGCCCGGGTCCCATTGATTCCATAGTCGTTTCGTTCTGTTGTCACACTGACCTTGAGCTTCTGAAGCGCGTATCTCCAGAAGCAGTCCACTGCCAACGAGTCCTGGTTGCGCGTTTGGATGACCTCTTTGAGGGTCTTGACGGGGTCTCCGGTTGCCGAGGGAACGTTGAAGGGAAGAGGGAAAAGCTTGGGCGGGTAGTCCCTCAGAGAGGATCCTAAGACAAGGGGTTCGTTGAGGGTCGAGATGTCCAGGCCGGCCACTTTTATGATGGGACCAGCGGGGGCGGGCGGGGGGTTGCGCGGAGGTGGCTGCTCCATGGTTCGGGAGACTTGATGAGGCGGTGGAGGCTGGGTATTTTTATTTATTTCTCAAGATCGCCGACGGGATGACCCATTGATGGACGAAGTCAAAGTTTAAAACAAAAACACGATATTACACATTGACATTCACCTGCTTAACATACATACATATGATAAAATCATGTGAATATACGAAAAATACGAAGCGCTGCCTGAATCCTACAAATAAACGCTAAACGAGTGATGATACAAAATACGCTAAAAATGACAAAAACTGCCTGGAACTAGCAATGATCACATCAGTTGATGTATATCCAACTATCTAACTATATGCTATAATGCTGCAGCGAACAGCTTCACCTTACTGCGAAATGAGTACAAACTGTCGCTGAACATGTCCGCTGTAGGGAAGCTCTCTAAGAGTCGATTAATTTGCTTAGGCAGCCTCACGAAAAGTCCATTCTTTACAGTGTTCACCCTCGCGAATGGCACATTCAACAATGCACTACTTTGCTGCCTGGTTGTACGACAAGGTACGCTCAATGAGAATGACTGCAATAAAAACGCTGACGAGATTCTACCCTTAAAAACGTTACGGACGAACATAACATCGTGCTGTGCCCTTCTCGCGGATACAGATGTGAGTTTAAAATGTCTCAGCAAATCAGCATATGACAGTGATGATGAATGACAGCGACAGTGAGCGTTGAGCCAAATTAGAAATTTGTGCTCAATCCGGTTAACTCTGTCAGTGTGCATTGCAGCAGCTCCATTCCATATCACACTGCAGTACTCCAGGTTGGAGCATACATAAGCGTAGTATGACGCCAGGACAGATGACAAGTTGAGATGTCCTCCCGGGGTAGCCCTCTGATATGACCTTATCAGAACACCTAGGGCGCGGTTCGCTTTAGTGACTGTCTGATCGACGTGAGGCCCAAATGTCAATTTTTTATCCAAAATAATACCTAAATCCCGAATTTTGTCAACATGTTCCAGAATTGTGTCTCCGATTGAGTAATTTGTAACCAGTGGTTTTGTCTTTAGGGTCATTCGAAATTACTTGCATTTGGATGGGTTTAACTTGAGTTTCCATGTTTTTGACCACTGGTGGAGACGTCCAAGATCTTCTTGCAAGCTTTTGGTATCATTTTGGCAAGTTATTTTCCTATACAGTTTGGCGTCATCTGCATAAAGGAGCACCCGAGAGGACATCCCAACTGGCAGGTCGTTTATATACAGGGCGAAGCACAAAGCGGAGATCACGCCCCCTTCCGGTGTGCCCGACGTAACCCGGCACCACTCTGAGCACTTGCCGTTTACCACAACGCGTTGTTTCCTGCTAATGAGATATGATGTGAACCAATTTAGAGCCGAACCTGATACATGGTAAGAATTCTTCAGCTTGTAAATCAAAAGAGAATGATCGACGCTTTGGAACGCAGCTGAAAAATCTGTATAAATACAATCTGTTTGAGAATGCTCTCCGATAGCTTCTCATGCAGTGCTCAGCAGTGACGATAGGTTAGTTGCACACGATCTGCCTGGGACGAATCCATGTTGCTCAGGCGAAATGGCAGGTCTCACATGGCGCAATAAGTTAGTATATGCAACCTTCTCGAGGACCTTTCCGAACAATGGAATCAGTGACACGGAACGGTAGCTACTTGGATCTTTGACACTACCCTTCTTGAATATAGGCACGATGTTAGCCCTTTTACAGAGTTCCGGAAATATACCTTGGCTTACCGACAGCTCACAGATCTGCGCTAAAGGAACAGATAATGCGTCGCTACACTCACGTATGATACGGGCACTGATCCCATCCGGACCGCACGCTTTGTTTACAGGAGTACTTTCCAGAATAGCCTTAACGAGATCTGCGTTACATTCGATTTGGACCAGCAGCGATAAATCATAAGACGGACAGTCGGGCAACACGGTTACAGCATCATCGGTAAATTTCGCTGCGAAGGCCGGAGGCCCTATTGAGAGCGATAGCCTTATCTCTATCTTCTGTATGGGGTAATCGATAAACACACCACTTAAGTACTCGTAAATCTAAGGAAGACTTAGTACTCAGCATCTCCATTCAGTGGTGTAAAGCGTTTCCCATCACATTGAGAACTTTGACCTCCAGAGGTCATCATAGGTCAAGGTCGTTGACCCCGGAGCCACTCCGGCTTCACCATTCCGGGACCCATTCCAGCTTCGCTTGTGTTACCTTTGCATGGATAGCACTGAGCAAAGCACTCGTGCATAAATCTGACTATGTTTAGTCAATATGAAAGTGGCAATCATGTTTAGTAATGCTATGTTGCCCTTGACCGTAAAAGGAAGACGAACACAACACCGCTAACGCCTCACACCGCACGCTTCTCGCGCAGACTCTACTTGACGACTAGCACTGGAAGCACTCACGCCAGCAGATCCGAATTCAGCGACACAGGCCACGTCCACGGCAACTCTGACGGCTGGCGGAGCACTTGCCGTCGAAAGAGGCTGTCAATGTCTTATCAGAGCTCACACTTTTCGCTAATTCACACTCCCACTCACGTCCATACGCACAGAACGGGCAACCGGTGGTTGGGCGGGGAGGGACTTAGGTCGCCGCGGCCGTAGGGTGGCGCAGCACGCAGGCAACCCACTTTCTTGTTGCTCATCTCTTTCTCCATTTTGTGATAGAGGAGGCACTGCAGCAGGCACAGCAGGCAAGCCTTGCCATTAACGGAAACCGTACTGGCAAGCGCGCCCCGGTACTCGCAGCACGTACAGTAGTAGGTCCACATCAACATGTGGAAATTCTCCGCCTGCAGCTCGATCACACGCGGTCTGTGGTATGTTGGACAGAGACGACTGCCACATGGCCAACAAAGGGGACCGTCACCTGACAAAGAAACGGGATCGAGGTGACAATCAACACACCGACAGAGGTCAAGTGATAGTCGTCTCGAGATCTTCATGTAATAAGGACGACAAGCGATCTGAACGCAGAATACCTATCGCCTGCCAGACAGAGACAACAGGCAACAATTCACCACCAGTCTTGCATATTTTACTGAAACAATGTTTCACTAAAGTAAATGGCAAAACCATTCATGACATTCTATGCTCATTGCTCAGAAATATTTTGTATGGATGAATACCAACAAGGTGGACCATTCACTTTTTAATTAATACAAACAAAGTGGACCATTCACTTTTTAATTAATACAAACAAGGTGGGCCATTCACTTTTTAGACAGTGAGTGTGCCACACCTCACCCAAATATCACTAAGCTTTCATGCTACAGCATGCGAACAAAAGCTCACATTGTGGATACAAGTGAAAAGGTAAGATATCCCACTCACCAGATATGTCGGTCCGATTCATGCACCAGCAGGCAGGTAATGCAGCTAATAACGCAGAGTTATTAACTAGGTGAAGGGTAATCAGTCTGGCAATGGTCAATTAACTAGGTGAAGGGTAATCAGTCTGGCAATGGTCAATTAACTAGGTGAAGGGTAATCAGTCTGGCAATGGTCAACGACGTGAACAAGGATCTAGTGCATTGCTATTGCATGTGATGCACCCAAAAACTCAAGCCCCGGAAATTAAATGTGGTAGTCCAATATTCGTGCAACAGCATGCTGGACCAGGCCCGTTTAAGTGTAGGATGTGTTAGTCAGTGTATTTGGTATGTGTGTGCTGTACCTTCGTGTCCACGTCTTGCTATGGCATCATGTATTCCCAGTAAGACGCCTTAATCGGCGGTAACCGAGCGTTGCTTGCGAGCACTTGAGCCCATCTTGATGAGGAGATCTTGCCAATCTGACTGCTGCTGCATTTTTGCTGGAGGAACCACAAACAGTTTTATTTCCAGCCCTTTTAACACCGTTCCTACAAATGCATTTTGACACTTCTTCGCTGATATAATTTTGTCTCTGATGCAGTCTCGAGCTTTGGCGAGTTCCCGAGGGCCGAGACACGATTTTTGCCGCACTCCCGTGAGCATGATGTGCACGTAATTACAAAAGTACACTCCGCAGTTGTACACGTCTTGCTGCCTGTCTGTGACAACCGGACAGGCATATCGCCACAGATGCCACTGTATGGAGGCCCTCGGCCGTGCGATAACCATAAACTTTTGTAGAAGGGCCATTTCCTCTCTCGTAATTGAAGATCCCAATGAGTCGAAACAGCCTATTATTTTATTTGTAAAGTCCACAACCACCAGGGTCCAGTGCGATTGATCCATATAATTTATGGGAACGATCCAGACCGGACGTTGCAGTTCTGAATGCTGTATTGCTGCGTCACGCATGGCAGTGTTAATGCCACGAATCTTCATAATGTGCATGAACTGTGCAGCAAATATGGCTACCGATGCTCCCGTTCTTTCAACTTCTGTTCCCAAGTAACCTGCCAAGACGTTGTCATTCAGACACTGTGCCACACAGCGTCTCCAGGTCACTGCCCAACACAAAGCCTACATGCGGATTGGGTGCAGTCGTTCTGTCATTTGTTGGTGGATGGTCCTCGTCTGATACGTCTATTGTAGTCTCTTCGTGAATTATCCCCCGGATGTTTGTCTCCTGTTCTTGTTCGGTCGCAACTGGTTCATCTTGCATTTCAGATTCTACTTTTTTCCATGACAGTAGGTGGGAATGGTAGACCCAGGTACAGGTAGGACAGGATCAGATTCGTGTTCATTGGTTTTGGTTCGCAGCAGATTTTGTATGTTGGGTGGTGGATTTGTTTTGCTCAGGTAGGTTCGATTTTTGGTCATAGCTTTCCCTCTTTTGTTCCATCCTTCCTCCTCCAGTTCTACATCTGATGATACAGAAGGCTTCCTTAGCTTCGGTGGCTTGGTGCTACGTACTGGCCGGGACGGCACACAGTCTTGTTTTATTCTTCGAACCGTATCCTTGAGGACGCGGACAAAATCGCCCGGATTCATCCGACGCCGACTGCGCAGCATTTCCTTTTTTAGCACTCGCATGAAGCTCTCCACGCAAGCGTTGGAAGTTGTCTTCTTCGTCAGAAGCTGTGCCCACAGTGGGGCGAGCGGCATAAGAGTTGACAACACGTACCTGACTACACCAGGGCAATACAACGGGTTCGTGACTTTCGATTTATGTGCACCACTTTGCGCCAGCTCATTTTCGACTTCTGCACGGACGTGATCGAAGTGTCGTCCGAATTTTGTTTTCGTTCGATATGTTGACTTTTCCTTGATCCGTTTTTGTTGGGGATCACCACTGTCCTCCGAGTCCTCATTGCGAACAGGGACACTGATGTCAAGATTGGTCAACAATGGTCGACAAGGCGAGCTTACAAATTACTCGAAACAGCCGGTCAAGGGTCTCCAGACATGCTGCCTGCTGGGCCTTCGCAAAAAGCCACATGTAACTATGCCTGGTTTCCGCGGAGAGTTTCATTTTGTTAGCTCCTTGGACAGCTGCACAAGCTGAGGACAAGTGCACAGCACAAGCTGAGAACTGTTTCTGGCGCTTCACACTCTCCATGTACACTATGCCAGCACTTGTCAAGGTATGAGAGGAGGTCACATTTCATTATACCCTCGGCAGCTGCATGTATGATTGCCCATGAGTAGTCCGTAACAATTCGTTTAGGCTTGAACTGAGCTCCTGTAACGATTTTGTAATCCCGAGCCATTTGGCTAAAGAAGTGACTGATGGTAGGAGCACTATGACTTTCTGAGAGCATCTGTCCCATGGGATAACTAATGCTATCGTCCTCTTTGGCTAGGACGACTTAGAAAAGAGGCCGTTTATTTCCAACTTGTTTCGTCACCGCTCCTGTGGCGTCAATGTTGAGCGTGGATGGCTTGGCTGCAATTTTTTTAAGAAATGTTCTCTGTACATGTGTACCGCCAAAGGGTCTCGCCCCACCAAGTGAACTCCTCCTGGAACTCTTCTGCTGGTGAGGTCCTCGTCGCGAGATATGCTCTTGGTAACTGTTATGTCTTCGCACCAGTTCAGAGACTACCTTTCACTTTGCCGCCTCTCGTATGCAGCCTGGCGTAATACTTGAGCAGGTGGTGCCTTCGTCAAATTTCCATCCTGAAGTGCCTTCTCTGGAGCCTCGTCCAGCAGCATCCCACGTGCATGGTATACGCCGTGTACGTTGACGAGGTCTGCAGCAGATCCTCGGGATTTCCCAGTCAGCCAGCGGTGGGTAAAGAATGCACCATGCTGTGGCGCTCCATACTTCATGATCGTGACGTCCAGTTGTTTCGACCTTGTTACGTCCGGATTTTCTTCCATTTCCAGCCGGTACGTGTGGCAGCCAGGGATCTTGCAGCGCATGTTAGCCACAAAGAATGGGCCTGTGCCTTTACGAGATCCCTGTTGCTTCACCCGTCGGGTTGTGAAGGCCAGGATGCATGACTGCTTAAGTTCTCCATCAGCTTTTCGTTCAAGATTTTCGTCCACCTCTCTTTCATTTGTCCGGCATACATCTTGTTCCAGGTGCCTCTCGTTATTGTCATGTTGATGGACTCCGAATGTGCTAATTTATTGTCGTCAAATCTCCTGCGTGGGCTGGGCATGTGTTGTCGAGGAAGACAGGTACTGTCCGGTGACGATGTTCTCTGGTTTTGCACGCTCTTTGGTGACCTGTCAAAATGCCTCCGTGGACTGGGCATCGGCGTTTTGGGAGAATGCGTGCTGTCTGTCATCGGTGTTCTCTGGCTATGAGCGCTATCAGGTGTTAAGAGTGTGTGGACGCTTTCGGGTGTCCTTGAGCGACTGTGTGTGTGTACGCTTTCGGGTGTCCTGGGGACGCTCTCGGGAGTCCAAGGTCGTTGGCCGCTCTCGGGTGTCCTAGATGCATGGACGCTATCGGGTTTAGGTGTCCTCGACGTGCCCATGGCGCATGGTGTCAGTGATCTGGGTGTAGTGACGTTGTCAGTGTGTGGTGTGAGACTGAGTACCCAGGCTCGAAATTTCATATTTCTCCGGTACAGCGACCACAATGTCTTGGCTGTGTTAAGCGCTGACTTCCTCCGTCGCTGATTCTTACAAGGGATCAGGCTTCTAGTCACATCTTTCCAGAACGCCCAGTCGTACGTCCGGCGAATGCCGGCTTGAGCGTACTGGTTGATGGTGGAAAGGATACCAGAATTCAGGGCCTGAAAAGGACCAAGGAAGCATGTTAGTGATGTAAGGTTGCGTGATATAACTGGCAAATCATCCGTTGTTTAGGGGGCCGTTGATAAATTACGATACGCATTTTTGGCAAATTTTCAAGCACCACTCGCCCATGGTTACGCTATGGTAAGGGTGACGTCTAAAAATTAAAAGTCTGTTCGGCCCCTAACTTAGCCATAACTAGTTAGCAAAGATGATGATTAGTTAGCAAAGAGTCCAGAGTATGGTCCAGAATATGTCTCAGGATATGATTATGATTGATTGTGACCTGACTTTGACCTTGACCTTGGCTAACAATCTCACTTTGGCTCATACGGGATGTGTATCATACCTTTGGCAGCACTTTGGGTGATCATGGTCGTAATCAAAGGCTTTATATGGAAAGTATGGCCCATAAACTCAAATACGTACATTTTGACCTTAGACCTGACCGGGACCTGAAATTTGACCTCACTTTGAAATTTTGGAGTATGCTTTAGACTCATCTCATTGAGAGCTTTCGATTGTCGCCTTTCGCGTCTCGCTGCGATTATTGGTTCGGAAGATAACCAGGGGGGCGTTTAACGCCCCCCCCCCCCCCCCCCAGCCAATGGCGTTCTGCTGAGACCCCAGCCAATGCCGGGTTAACTGACTCGACATGCACACAGCACGGAACAATCGCCATTGCATCCGGACAGGACGCACTAAGACTCACAGACGGGCAATGCTAGCCGAAATCTTACCAAATGTGCGCCTGTTTTCACGCTACCGGGCCACGCGAATGGGGCAGGCTGGACGCCGGGCTCTCTCGGGCAGCGCACCCTCTCGGGCAGCGACGCGTCCGCAGCTGGGAAGGGGACAGTGCGACCACTGGCTTCCCCCTTAAACAACAACCCAATACTGATTGGTTTTGGCACTCTCTTAACTGACTCGACATACACACAGCACGGAACAATCGCCATTGCATCCGGACAGGACACACTAAGACTCACAGACGGGCAATGCTAGCGCAAATCTGACGCGGGTAAGGTGAGGGGTTGGTGTAGGGGAGGCGGTGGGGTTTTCTCGATGACTCGCGGTCCCGTTCACGTGTCGTGGCACAACGGAAGGACAGCTGTTCTACCAGCGTTGCCACAATACAAATATTTAGTATTTGTGTACGATCTTGGTTTTCGGCAACGGTGAGTAACCTTCTTAAGTGCTCAGAACGGTTTATGCGATTTTATCATGGGCACTTTCGAGATGATAGACTGCATTGCACTTTGGAAGCAATTTGCATGTAGCGTGTAGTTCCGTGTGGTGGCGCCACCTAATGGCTGTGTCCTTAAGTGCTGCTCAGGATAGGTGTCGCCTCGATCTCCCGGTCGACACGCTAATGTCCTGTGATTATCGCATGCTCTAGTACATTACCATTAGCGCAGCGTCGACTGTCTGGCTCGTGCGCCGTCCCAGACGTCGCACCTGCAGCGGATACTTATTCGTTTGGCGGAACTCGGTCTCAACTCCTCGTCTCCCGCTCGCTCGAGTCCGGTCCACTCATCCGCTTGACGAGAGTCCTGTTGAAAGACGCCAAAGAACTCGCCAAAGCCCAGTGAGGCCGTGAGTCGAAAGACGGGAAACGGTTAATGTATTTCTGCGCACATTCCAGAACTGCACTGGGATGGGGTGGGGGCGGGCTGGTCACCGGGCGCGCCATGGGAGCGGGGGGAGTCGCGGCGGGGAGCATGGGGCCTGGGGTGTCGGTGGCTAGTAGCGGCGGCCGGCGTTGACGGCCAGGCAGGCGCGCCAGACGTCGAGGCGCGGGCCCCGGATGTACCGCACGTACGAAGAACCCCGCCAACGGCTGGACGCCTGGATGGCGCTGTCGGGCGCTCCGGTGGTGGCGGCCGCCGTGGCGAAACCGATGCGGAGGCTGTAGGTGGTGAACTTGCCACCGGACGCGGGCAGGTGGCGGCGTAGGACGCCGTTGAGCCACGAAATGGTGGCAAAATTGCCGGAAGTGAGCGTGAAGAGAGGGAGGTGGCCGGAAAGGTGGGAGGTGGCGCGGAGGTAGCTGCGCATGGCGAGGACGGGACACGCTGGGCCCTCGAGCCGCGGCAGCGGTACCACCTCGCCCCGCCCCGTTTGGTCGGTTTTAGAGGCAGGGATGGTAAGGGTGAGGCGGTCAGCGTGGGCGAAGACGTGTCTGCGGAGACACGTGCGGCGGCGGGAGTGGGCTGTCGCCCCCCGGGGCGAGATATTCACTCCCCCGTAGGGCGCCGAAGAACCCCAGGGTGACGGCCGCCCAGGCGGCCCGGCGGTCGGTGGCGGAGGATGGTCCGCGACGGAGGCGGCGGCGGAGCTGCAAGAGTAGGGACACCGACAACGGTAGGCGGGGGGCCGTGGTTGGTCGCGGCGTCTTGGCTAAGGTGCGGAGAGCCAGGCGTCCGCTCTCCGTCCGGCCTGGCCATGGCTGACCCTTAGCGACATGCCAGTGCCGCACTCCCGCCAGGTGGGCAGTGGCGGAGGCGTGGGTCGAGTCGAGGAGGCTCAGGTGGGCAATGTACCGCAGAACGGTCTTCTCCATGGCGGGTAGCGGGCGGAGAGCGTGCGCGGCGCAGAAGCGCCGGAAGCTGGTGGCGGCCCGCGCCAGGTGGTCGGGGCGAGCCCCGCTCGGACCAGACGCCGGGCCGCGACGTCTAAATCCGATAGCCGGAGGCCGTGATACACGCCTCCGTGGGGGCGGCGAGGAACGCCGCCAGCGTCGGCGGCAGGGGGGTGGCCGGCACCGCCGCCGCCGGGCGGAGGCTCCGGAACCTGGTGACCTGCAACCGGGAGAGAGCGTCAGCGACAGCGTTGTCGACCCCCGGGATGTGGGTCACGTGCAGCGCGAACGAGTGCTGGGCGGCGAGGAAGAGTGTCTGCCTGATGAGGGACATGAGGCGGGGGTCTCTGTACCAGCCCTTGTTCCACGCGCCCACGACACCGGCGTTGTCGCAGTGCATCAGCACGCGCAGGCCCGTCCAGTGGTGTCCCCAGAGGAGGCATGCGGCGAGGATGGGAATCATCTCGAGCCAGGAGGTGCTGCTGGCCCACGCCACTGCGGCAACGGGCCAGGGCTGAGAGAACCAGGCGTCCCCGCAGCAACCCCCGAGACCCACAGTGGAGGCATCCGTGTACAGGTGTAGGTCGGCAGGGGGCGTCCAGGTGGGGTGTAGGATCGGAGCCGTGCCGTTCCAGGACGGCAGCACGGACAGCCACCAGTTGAGGTCACGCTTCGTGTCGCGGGTGACGGTGACCCAGTGGTGAGGCCGGTGGACCGAGTGAGCGGTGTCCAGGAGGCGCCGAAAGAAACTCCGGCCAACGGGAATGCACTTTGTGGCGTGCACCAGTTTCCCAACTAGGCTCAGAAGGCGCCGCTGGCGGACCGTGCGAGACGTCCGGACATCACGGAGGAGGGCGATCAATGCCCGGAGTTTGGCCTGAGGCAAGGAGATGGTCATGTCAGCGGTGTCGAGCACACAGCCGAGCAGTTCCATGCGGGTGGAAGGCGGGCAGCACTTCTGCGGGGAGAGTGGGACCTGGCTGCGGGTACAGATGGACAAGAAGGTGTTGTAAGCGCGCGCGCAGTCGTCGGTGGCGGCAGGGCCGAGAAAGAAAAAATCATCGAGATAGTGGTGGACATGGTGATGGTGGGCGTGAAACCTGGTGGTCAGGGTGAGCACGTCATCCAGGTCGGTGAGGAGGGCGCAGGCCGACCGCAAGCCGAACGGGAGCCGTACGTCAGAAGTACTGGTGGTTCCACTGAAAGCCAAGCAGTCAGCGCTGGGACGGGAGGACCGGAAGGAGCCGGAAGGCGTGTTGGAGGTCCGCCTTGGCCAGGAGGGCTGAGTGGGGACCGATGGAGAAAAGGTGCGCGATTGCCTCGTCCATGGAGGTGTATTGCACGGTGTAGGCGGACCGGTCAATGTGGGCGTTGACGCTCTGACCCTCGGGCTGGGAGAGGTCGAGGAGCAGACGGAGGGACCCGTCCGGTTTCTCCAGAGCCCCCAGGGGGTTGCACCGGAACGGAGCCATGGGCGGGCGGTCGAAGGGGCCGATGGTGTGGCCTCTGTCAACCTCCGTGCGCAGCGCGGCAGCCACGGCGGCCGGCCGAGCGCGGGCGGACGCGTTGTTGGGCCGGTAGGAGGAAAGAGCCGGCCGCCAGCTTAGCCGACATCGGCACCGCGCAGGAGGCGGTCGAGGACCGTGTGTAGGAGGGGCGGTGAAACGGCCGGGGTGGCGGGGTGGCAAGGCGTGGGGACGTGAATGGGTGGGGGGAAGGGGCTGGTGGGGGCTGGTGGGCGGGCGACTGTTGTCGGCGGTAACCCTCACCGGTGTCGGAGCTACGACCAGCGAGGCTGCTGGGGGGCGGATGCGCTGTGGGACCGCCATCAGCCGAGCAGGGGGCGGCCGGGAGGGTCCGGCCGCCGCCGATTGGCCACATTGGCGGGCCGGGTGTGGCCCCCTGCAGTGTGCGCAGGCGTGCTGCCGCCAGCAGGTGCCCCCGCTCGCGCAACTGCCGAAGTTGAAGCGGAGGCACAGCTCGTTTCCCGACGGGCCCGGGCGGGACGGCGCCGTCGCCGAGGGGCGGCCGGCTGGCAGGGGTGAGGCGGCGACGAGCTGGCCGGCGAGTCCCATGCTGTCGGTGAGGGAGGCGGCGTCATGGTAGTCGGCCCGGTAGCACGCCAGATGGGTGCGGGCCCTCTCGTCCAGGTCGCGGAGCGTGCTGGTGGGCAGGTTGGCAGCCTGACCCTGCAGCCAGAGCAGGTAGGTCATCCATTGAACCGCTGCCGCCGGAAAGTAGTAGGTTCGGTACGCCGCGATTGTGGTGACGCCCCGCAGGTAGGCGGGGGGGGGGGGGGGGCTGAGCGGCGAGTACCGGGGGGCAGTGGAGCGCGGGCCGTCGGTGGGCGGGGCGTGTGGATATACGACGGCGTCGACGGAGGCGACCTTGCTCTGGTTGGCGAGCGTTTTGAGGGCGGCAGCACTGATGGTGGGCAGCTTCAGCCCACGGGGCGGTGGGGGCTGTCGGGACCGGGTGGGCACGTCGTCCAGCTGGAGAAAGTCCATCAGGTGTCGCTCGCGGCGGGGATGACGGCTGTCAGTCCGTGGCCGTTTGCGGCGGCGGTCCGGACTGTCGGGCGGCGACGAGGCACTCGACGGCGAGGACTGCGCCGAGTCGGTCCGGGCGGAGCTCGATTCCGAGGAGCTTGGTTGGCGGCGGCGGCCGCGGTCCCCGGAGGAGCGGGAGCGCCGTTGCCTCGGAGAGGTCTCTCGGCGGGGACCGGCGCGTGTGGTGGAGGCGTAGTTCGCCATGGTGGTGGACCGGCGGTCGCCCGGCGAGCTGTCGTCAGCGAGCTGTACCGTGTCGCCCTGGGCGGGAGGTGTGGAGCCGGGTACGACCTCGCACGTGGCCGAGGGCGCTGCTGCGGCGGGCGCGGACGGCAGGGGGCGGGCCGCAGCCGGGGCGCGACCTGTAAGCATAACCGTATCAGCAACGGATCCAACCGGCCGGGGACAGGAGACAGCCAGCGGGTGGCAGCCTATGGGGTGAGGCAGCCAGCGGGCAGCGTGGGTGGGGCGAGGCAGCCAGCGGAGAGCTTGAGAGGGGCAGCCAGCGGGCAGCCTGAGGGGGGCAGCCAGCGGGCAGTCTGAGAGGGGGGACCGCCAGCGGGCAGCCGGAGAGGGGGGGGGGGCGGCGGGCAGCCTGAAAGGGGGGCAGCCGGAGAGGGGAGGCAGCCAGCGGGCAGGCCTGAGGGGATGCAGCCAGCGGGCAGCCGGAAAGGGGAGGTAGCCAGCGGGCAGCCTGAGAGGGGAGGCAGCCAGCGGGCAGCCTGAGAGAGCGGGGGACGCCAGCGGGCAGCCTGATAGGGGAGGCAGCCAGCGGGCAGCCTAAGAGGGGAGACAGCCAGCAGGCAGCCTGAGAGGGGAGGCAGTCAGCAGGCAACCTGAGAGGGGGGCAGCCAGCGGGCAACCTGAGAGGGGAGGCAGCCAGCAGGCAACCTGAGAGGGGAGGCAGCCAGCGGGCAACCTGAGAGGGGAGGCAGCCAGCAGGCAACCTGAGAGGGGAGGCAGCCAGCGGGCAGCCTGAGAGGGGAGGCAGCCAGCGGGCAGCCTGAGAGAGGGGGGACTCCAGCGGGCAGCCTGAGAGGGGAGGCAGCCAGCGGGCAACCTGAGAAGGGAGGCAGCCGGTGGGCAGGCCGTAGAGGGGGAGGCAGCCAGGGGGCAGCCGGAGGGGGGAGCCAGCGGTGAGCCGGAGAGGGGAAGCCGGCGGGCGGCCCGCCGGCTGGCTGAGAGAGGGGGTGAGGCAGCCAGCCTCGGGCGTGAGGAAACCAGCGAACAGGGACGAGCGGGCCGTGCTAGCAATGGTAACAGCAGCAAGCAGGCAACCTGAGAGGGGAGGCAGCCAGCGGGCAGCCTGAGAGGGGAGGCAGCCAGCGGGCAGCCTGAGAGAGGGGGGACTCCAGCGGGCAGCCTGAGAGGGGAGGCAGCCAGCGGGCAACCTGAGAAGGGAGGCAGCCGGTGGGCAGCCCGTAGAGGGGGAGGCAGCCAGGGGGCAGCCGGAGGGGGGGGGGGGGGGAGCCAGCGGTGAGCCGGAGAGGGGAAGCCGGCGGGCGGCCCGCCGGCTGGCTGAGAGGGGGGTGAGGCAGCCAGCCTCGGGCGTGAGGAAACCAGCGAACAGGGACGAGCGGGCCGTGCTAGCAATGGTGACAGCAGCAAGCGTGAAACAATTGTGAATTATAATGTGATGTGGCACTCAAGTAGTGCACCAGCAAGAACAGAATACAGAATACGGACAAGCAACAAAACCACGAGCGAGCGGGCGGCCTGGGGCGGGAGGAAACCAGCGAACAGGGACAAGGGGGCCGTGCTAGCAATCCTGACGGCAATCGTGATAGGCGTGGCAGGCACCTTGAGGAGATCATACACAGAAACAATGTATGCTTACTGAACAACGGCTCCCCAACACACATAACTATGCCGTCGGGATCAACATCGGCGATAGATCTATCCCTCAGTTCCGCAACTGTCGCCAATCGATTCCGGTGGCGAACCCACATGACACCGTGTGGTAGTGACCACTTTCCCATCTGGCTGTGCTCTGACATACCCCACCCTGGGGTGAGGACACCGCAGTGGAATCTGTGGAAGGCAGACTGGTCGAGTTTTGCAGCCGACTGCAATTTAAACCTTGACTTTGCAGGTTCATCGACTGACACAATGAACGACCAGATCTGCGCTGCGATAATAGTATCGGCAACCAAGTCCATCCCAAAGACATCGCCCCTCCCGAAACGCATCCCGGTTCCATGGTGGTCCGAGGAATGTCGCCTTGCGATCCGGGAAAGACGACGTCATTTTAGAACATTCCAACGACACCCCACAACCCAGAACCTGATACACTTCCGCAAAGCGAGAGCTTTCGCGCGAAGAACAGTCCGAGAAGCCAAGCGCATCTCCTGGACTACTTACATCAGCACAATTAATCGGTTCACCCCCCCTGGGCTCTGTCTGGCGGCGCATGCATCGGATTTCTGGTCGCGGCACCCCATTACAATCACCAATTCTCATTCTGCCGAATAGCATCACTATTTCCAACCCCTTGGAAGTAGCCAACGTCATAGGAGAGAAGTGGGCCGAACGCTGGAAGCTGGGCACCACTCACCCGACTTTCATCCGGCATAAGCGAGCGAGCGAGTTATCACCCATCGACTTTTCATGCTCGGACTCGCCGGCTTTTAATGACCTTCTTACTTTTGACGAGCTTGAAAGGGCCATAGGACTGCAGGACCTGATTTGATACCTAATGACATGCTCAAGAAGCTCAGCACACGATCACTTCACACCTTGCTGGCGTTTTATAACCACGTCTGGACCTCTCACGAGTTCCCGGCTAAATGGAGAGAGGCAATTGTCGTGCCAATTTTAAAACAAGGCAAAGACGGAGGTGATCCTTTACATTATAGACCAGCCATCGTCCTCTGCTGCATTGGTGGCGGCCCCGGCAGTGCCGGTGGACGCCGCGGCTGGGACAGCTTGTATCCCTGCTTCTCCATGATTTGAAGTGTGGGGGGACGGGGACGCATCGACACCGTGACGGCCGGCGGTACAGATACCGCTGCCGGTCCCCCTCCACCCCCGCCGCCGCAACCGCTGCGGTTACCGCCGCCGCCGCTCGCAACACCGGAGACTCGGCCGCCGCCAGCTACTCCCCCTGCGGCGCCAAGTCGCCCTAAGCCTCCCTCCGCTCCCGGCCGGCCAACCAAGCGTGGGCTTCCGTGGACGGGCTCGCCCACGGAGGGAGGAAACCCTCGTACGAAACAGAAATCTGACGCGAGCTCGGTCCCCGTTAGATCGAGCTCCGCCGACGGCAGACTGCACCAAGGTGGTAGCGTGCGTGCCCGGATCCACTTCGGGGACACAGCACGTGGTGCAGCTGATTACTTCTAAGTAATTCTAGTCAGTTTGTCGTTTTACACTCTTTTAGCATCTCAGTGCTTTTGCGCGGTTTTACTAGGTGCCCATGCCGTGACGCCTTCTACGAATTTATAACTGATTCAGCGCCTAGGGAACCAGTTCTCTTTTTGTGCCCCTGCCTCCTTTTTAAACGCGCTTTAGCGAGATTTTAATCCATTCCCATGCATTTCATCCTGCAGTGGAACTGTAGAGGACTCAAGTCCAACTACCAGGACCTGCAGTCGGTTATACGCTGGCGCAATCCAATCCTTATTTGTCTCCAGGAGACTAAAAGTTGGCGCCAGTCGCCACGTGCTCCATTAAGGGCTATGCCGTTCATCGCAAAGACGTGCATTCTGATACAATAGCCCACGGTGGCGTCTTACTAGCGGTGCACCACAGCCTACCCGCTCGACACCTCACGGTGCGGTCGGGCTTGCAGGCGGTGGCGGTACGAGTGCGCCTGAACCAAGAACTGACAATCTGCTCCCTCTACCTGCCACCCGGCACAGCTCTGCCGGTGGCAGAATTGCGCCAGCTGCTGCAGGAGCTCCCGCCACCAGTCCTGGTAGTGGGTGATTTTAATGCTCACAGTACTGCATGGGGATGTGACTATACTGGCACACGGGGCCGTCTTTTATAATATTTTATCAACGACGAGTCACTCTGTATTTTAAACACAGGCGAGCGGACTCATTTTACGGTGCCCTCCGGTCAAACCTCGGCACTAGGTCTGAGCTTGGTAGGCCCTGAGCTGGCACATCTTTTTACCTGGTCTGTTCACGATGATCCACTGGGGAGTGACCACTTTCCAGTGTGGCTCCAGCACCAGAATGCTCCAGATCTAGGTAGCCGACCACCAAGGTGGAACTTGGTCAAGGCGGACTGGGCCGAATTTCATACCTTGCTTGAGACATCGATCTTAACCAGAGTTGAAACATCTGCCATGTCAGCAGAGGATTTTACTTCCACGCTTTTAAACTCTGCTGAGAGATGCATCCCGAGGACATCGGGCCGGCCTAGGCGCACTCCTGTTCCATGGTGGACTGAGGAGTGCGGGGAAGCTATCCAATCACGGAAGAGAGCTTTTAAAAAGTTTGACCGGAGGAGTACTACCGAAAATCTCATCGCTTTTAGGAAAGCGAGGGCTTTTGCCCGTCGCACCGTTAAGGAGGCAAAGGCAGTTTCTTGGCGTTCTTACGTGGGCACTTTAAACCGTTTTACACCAACCACTCAAGTCTGGACCCGTATAAAACGTATTGCTGGACGGTGCAGCTCTGTTCCTCTGCCTGTTATTCAGGTAGGCGGCCAGGATATTTCCCATCCGAAAGAGGTAGCAAATGGGATTGCTAGAGCACTTTACGAGCGCAGTAAAGGAGTGAACAAGGATCCACAGTTTGTGCGACTTAGGGCTCGGTGTGAAGCATCTGATGTCGTTTTTTTCTACCTCGCAACAACCGTCATATAACGAACCTTTTTCTATGCTCGAACTGAAGTCAGCAATACACGGTCTAAAAAGTACTGCCGAGGGTCCAGACGGCGTTCATAACGAAATGTTACGCCACCTTCCCGTGTGTGCGTTACAGGCGCTACTCTTGATGTTTAACTCTCTATGGGCAGGAGGAGAGTTCCCGGAGGCATGGCGCGAGGCCATAGTAATTCCTATTTTAAAACCTGGCAAATCTGGATTAGACCCTCTGCACTATCGTCCCATCTCGCTCACATCTTCACTCTGTAAGCTGCTGGAGAGAATGGTCAGCAAACGACTTGGTTGTTTTTTAGAACAACAAGGTATATTTTCTAACGCCCAGTGCGGTTTTAGACGCCATCGCAGCACCGTTGATCACATTTTAACACTCGATTCCGTTATTCGCGCCGCATTTGAGAAAAACCGTCACGTGGGAGTGGTCTTTTTCGACATTGAGGCAGCCTATGATACTGCCTGGCGGCATGGCATTCTCTTAAAGCTGGGCCACGGTATTAGAGGCTCCATGGGCACCTTTAAAAACAAACTTATCCCAGAGCCATTTTAGAGTCCGTGTTGGTGACCATGTATCTGACGATTTTCTTCAGATCAACGGAGTTCCTCAGGGCGGCGTTCTAAGCGTCCCGCTTTTTGGCATAATGGTGAACGACATCGGCGATGCGCTATCGCAATCCATTGGACGGTCGCTCTTCGTCGATGATTTCGCAATATGGTCGTCTGCTTCCAGTACACGTTACATGGAAAGACAGCTTCAGCTGGCTATAGCTACCCTGGAGCGATGGAGTACAGCGAACGGTTTCCGATTTTCAACCGCAAAGACAGTTGCCGTACATTTCTGCCGCCGTCGTCGGCACTGTCCAGATATGGAGATCTTCCTCCATGGACAGCCGGTTCCAGTCCAGCCTGTAGCCAAGTTTCTAGGATTTTCGCTGGACAAAAAGTTATCATACAAGCAACATCTTAAACAACTCCGTGATAAATGTTTTAAGTCACTGAACATTTTAAAATGTGTTGCACGCACATCGTACGGGGCCGACCGCAACACGCTTTTACTGCTCTATCGCTCCCTTGTACGCTCGAAGCTTGACTACGCATGTTTTGTGTATGACAGCGCCTGCCAGTCTAACAAAAAGCCTTTGGACACAATCCACCACACTGCCGTGCGTATAGCTACTGGAGCTTTCAGAACAACTCCGATTGAGAGCCTGCTTGTAGAGGCTAATGAGCCTCCTTTGTCCCTGCGTAGGCAGCAACTAGGTATGCGCTATGCCATCAAGTTACGACAGTTCCCGACACACCCCACGTACAGCTCCGTCTTTTCAAGCGATACACTAGCTGCATTTCGTACTAGGCCAGAGAGACGCTCTGTTTCTTTCTGTTTGCGAATTGACTCGCTTCTAGCAGATAGTGATTTACGGCCACGCGAGGTCATGCGGGTTGACCATCTTTCAACGCCACCGTGGCAACTGGCATCACCTTTAGTTGACATGTCCCTCTCCGAGCAAAACAAAGGAGAAGTCCTTCCCGAGGTGTTCAAGTCGAGAGCTCTCGAGCATATTGCATCTTTTACTGACCACACGATCTCTTACACGGATGGCTCTAAGTTTGAGAGGGGCGTTGGCTGTGCGTTTGTTTGCGGTAACGACACTCGAGTTTTTACGTTACCAACAAACGCCTCTGTTTTTACATCAGAACTGGTGGCAATTGCTAAGGTCTTGTGTTTTATTGAAGTCAGCAGTGGGGCTTTACACCTCATTTTAACGGACTCTTTGAGCAGTCTTGTGGCGCTAAAAAAGTTGTATCCGTCCAATCCCCTTATACAGGACATCTTAATCCGTCTGACGGCTCTGGATGGCGCAGGTAAAGTAGTTACGTTATGCTGGATACCCAGTCACGTCGGCATCAGGGGCAACGAGCTGGCGGATGCCGCTGCAAAGCGCGCTGCACAGAGGCCGTGCACGCGACGCTTTACTCTTCCCGGCAGAGATCTGTACCCGGCCATTGCCGGGTACAGATCCAATTCTTACATAGCAGCTGGCAGCGAACATGGGATCGAACGCACAGGAACAAACTAAAAGCTATTAAACCACGACTTTCGGTTTGGCAATCATCTTCACGCAAGACAAGGAGAGAAGAGGTTACACTTTGTAGACTGCGCAATGGGCATACTTACGCAACACATGGCTACTTGGTGTGTGGTAGAGATATGCCGTTGTGTCCTCGTTGTGGTTCTCCGCTGACGGTGAAACATATCCTGCTAACTTGCCCACAGCTGGAAAATGAGCGGATGAGATTCTTTGGTCTGCGATCTTCCGGACTTCGCTTCGTAGCTTGTTCGGTGACAATTTCAGATTTACTGCAGCAGATAGTCTGTTTGCATTTATTGCTGCCGCTGGCCTCTCCGTTGTATATTCAAATTGATAGCTAGTTGAAATCAGTCATGGGCGCCATGTGACCTTCGTTGTCGGAGCGCCCCTAAACCCCAATCATCATCATGGTCCATCTGTTCTCAACAACTCGTCAGAGCTCCTCCCGAGCCCTGTGTTCTCGTGCACACAGCTGGATGCAGAACACTGGCATTGACCTCGATAGCTTGGCCACACGACGCACCTGCATAGCCAGCCTTCTTGTGGATGCAGAGGAAACTCCACTAGATCTGAGACGAAAGCGCCTCGCCCTCATTTATGTAGGTAAAATCAAGCAGGACCCAGACCACCCCACGTATGACTGGATCTTCGACCATTCACTGGTCCATCTGTTCTCAACAACTCGTCAGAGCTCCTCCCGAGCCCTGTGTTCTCGCGCACACAGCTGGATGCAGAACACTGGAATTGACCTCGATAGCTTGGCCACACGACGCACCTGTCGTGTAGAGCCATGGCGCCTAACAGGGCTTTGCTGTGACCTTAGCCTCTTGCAACACCCAAAGTCGACCACTATGCCGAACGAACTGAAGCAGTGTGCGCTGGAAAAGCTTGACTCATATGGTGGGTTCCGGAGATATTTTACTGACGGATCGAAGGGCGCTGAGGGCTGCGCTTTCGTCAGCGGGACGACCAGTAGACGTTTTAAGCTACCAGACGCAGCGTCAGTATTTACCTCTGAACTGTACGCTATCTACCAGGTTTTAAAGCACATTCGCCGTCATAGTCACAACTTTTGTCTTATAGTTACTGACTCAGCCAGCTCAGTGATGGCACTCCGTAACCAGTTGATCTCCTCATCGCTAGTCACACAGATTTTAGAACTGCTGACCAGCATCCACCTCGGATGGTGGAGAAGTGAAATTGTTATGGGTGCCTAGTCACGTGGGCGTTGAGGGCAACGAGAGAGCCGACGAAGCTGCCAAAGCTGCCTCGCGCTCCTCGCGTATTCGTTCGCTGAAGATGGAGGCCGACGATCTGAAGCCAGCTATAAACCACATCGTACTCGCTGAATGGCAAGATAGGTGGCATAAGGAGACAGACTGCGCTATTAGACGCCTACGCCCGAATATCGGAAGGTGGGAGTCGAGCAGCAGGCGAAGCAGAATGGAGGAAGTGGCGCTAGCTAGACTCCGCATCGGCCACTGTTACGCTACTCACAGTTACCACCTGACCAGCTCGGAGCCGCCGGTATGCGGCTACTGCAACGCTCCACTGAGCGTGAAACACGTGTTATCTCCCAACGATATCTGCCAACAGTTGAGACTTATAAAATCACGTTTTTTTCCCGAATGCATCGCTCGACGACGTGCTAGGGGACAGTGCAGAAGTCAGCATCAAACAAGTTCTCTCTTACCTACAGAATATCCGTTTTAACATTGTGTACAACCCCCACGTCTGACTGCGCTGAAGTAGCGTAGACTGGATGGGCGCTTGATAGCCTCAACGCGCTGAAGCGCCCCCCCCCCAAAAAAAACAATCACACACACGTGCATTATCTCGGGATAGCGCGACGACTGCGACAGGATACACGCCACCACGGCCGAGTTGTCTGAGCGGATGAGGACACAGCGATCCGTGAGGCGGGCACGCCAGACGCGCACGGCGACGACTACGGCAATGAGCTCCTGCACACATATGTCGGCACCACGCAGGTGGTCGGGCCATGTACCGAGCAGCCACGGGGGGCCGCACACGGCACCGATGCCAACACCCCGGCGGCGTCCGTTTCAAGGAGAATCCCCGGCTCGCTGTGCCAGCGGCGACCGTCCAACATGGACCGACCGTTGAACGACGACAGGAAGACTATCCAAGCACGTAGGTCCAGACGAGCAGCCGTGGTGATGGTGACCCGATGCTGAGGGCGCCGGACGCCGCGACAGAGATCGGACAGGCGCCGGAGGAAGGGACGCCCCAGAGGCACCGCTAAGCAAGCAAAGTTGAGGAGCCCAATACAGGATTGCACCTGCCGGAGAGGAGCCTTCTTACGGGGAAGGAGGCCGACCGCCTCGCGGGTCCGCTGCACTTTGTCCGGCGGCAGCCGGAGCTCTTGTTTGGCGACATCCAGCACGACCCCGAGAAACTGGGGAGAGCGGCACGGCTCCACTGTCTTATCGGGGCGGAGGGGGACGTGGAGTGCCTGGCACATGTCTCGAAAGCCATTGAGCGACCGCTGACAGGCCGCCTGGGAATCAACGATGAACAGGAAGTCGTCCAGGACGGCGACGATGGGGCCCGCCTGGAAGCGATTCTGAGCGATCCATACCAGTGAGTCACTAAACAGCTGAAAAGTCTGGGAGCTGCTTGCACAGCCCATGGGCAGTGCCAGGTCGACGTACGCCGCGCCGCGCCAGCGAAAACCGAGAACTGGACACTCGGAAGGCCGAATGGGGATCAGTCGGAAGGCGCTCGCGATGTCAGTTTTAGCCAGGTAGGGATTCGGAACGGCAGACAGCAGTCTGATTGCTTCGTCCAGGGAGCCGTATTGCACTGCCGTGCAGTAGCGGGGAATGTGGTCGTTGACGGACGAGCCCGCCGGATATGAGAGATGATGGATGACGCGAAAAGTGCCAGGAGTTTTCTTTGGAATGAGCCCAATGGGGGAAAATTTTGTGAACCAGTGACACGCCTTATCGAACGGGCCCGCCACGCGGCCAGCGCGGCGCTCGGTGGCAATGTAGGCGTCGATTGCCTCGGGCGCCTGCTGGCAGGACGGCAGGTTGGCAGGAGCATCACCCGGAGGCAGATCCTCGCAGCCGGTGGAAAAACCGTCAGTGAACCCGGAAAGAAGACGCGCCGAGCGAGACTCGTCATAGCCGGATAGCAGCCGGGCAAGCAGGGCGGGCGGCACGCTGGTCGCGAGCGGTATGTCACGGGGGAAGCGACTACTTCCGTCCGGGTTTGGTGCCCTGGCCGGAGGACGAATGTCCCGCCTGAGGTGGCCGGCGAGGGCACCGGGAGAGGCTGTGGGAGCCCCGGCAGACGCGGCACTCATGTACGAACCGGCATGGTCGCCGGGAGCACCCACTCTGGCTGTTGAAACCAAAGCAGGGCTGCCGAAAGGACGCCGCACCGGAGGTCGTTCTCGGCGCGGAAGGGCCCGCGCGCCCTCCGGCGATGCCGCGCGCAATGGCGCTCAGCCAGATGAGAGAGCTAGCAGCGGTTGCTCCCCAGCGATGGATGGAAGTGTCGAGCTCGCGCGCGCGGCGAAACTGCTCGTCAAATTCCCTCCACGCCAGCCCGAGGCCAGTGGAGGTGAGGGAGCTCACTTGGCGCATATGGGTCATTAGGCCCATTGCATCATCGGGGTGCGCGCAGAGATAGATACCCGCAAAGCGGAGAAAAGCCGTGCACCAGGTGGCAAAGGTGGTGACTGACCGCGTGGAGCGAGCAGGCCGCAGCCGCCCATCAATCAGGTGAAACAGATTCACCGCCTCCTCCGGTATCGGATCGGCAGCGTCCAGCAGCAACCCAAGATCAACAAATTTGTGTGCAACAACCTGCTGACGCAGGGAGGCGGAGACAGCCACGTGGAAATCGCCGGTGGGACCCATGTCAATTTCGTTACCTGCGGATGGGGGCATCGCGGCCGACGTCGAAGCGGCACCTCTGTCCTCTACAGCAGCCGCCGATGAAGAGGCCACAGCGGGCGGCGTTGTTGGCATGGTCGGGCCGCAGCGGGCTGCGGGCGCCTCCGGCGCCATGGCTGCCTGCACCATGCCGCCGACGATCTCGCGCAGCTGTTCGGTGCTGATGGCGATAATCCCGGCGCCGCCGACGGCTACCTCGCCACTGGAGCGACGTGCGCCCGAGCCCGGGCTCGTTTGGGCGCGGCCGCGGCCGGCGGCCGCCACCTGCCTCGCGGACGGCGCCGCCTGCGCCCTCTGGCGCGTGGCTGCGGCGACGGCCGCGCGGAGTGGGCGGCCGCGCGCACGCCCCGCCGTGGTACTAGCCTTCGGCATGTCCCCTCCGATAACATAAAAACAGAAAGAAACATCGGTTAGACACGATATTATATTGCACCGAACACAGGGTCACAGTCTATAGTCCTGCCCGCCTACCCACGAACACGCGCAAGCAGTGACAAAAGCCAGCATCTCCTGCCAGCCGGCCGCCGAGGGATGGACACCATCCCTGCCAAGGAAGCCGTCAGGAGGGTTAAAATCAGGGCAGACGATGGGCGGGCGGCGGAACTTGCACCGCAGAATGCGGTTGGCCAGTCGCCGTCGTCGCCGGTACTGGGCGATAGACACGTCTGCCGGCCGCAGACGATCCCGCGGCGGGATCGGGAACAGGAGCACGTGCTCTGCTCCGGCGGCACGGAGGCCCAGCGCCAGTTCAAGGAACTGGGCGAGCAGGAGGCGCTGCCAAAAAGTAGGCTGCGCCAGGTCGTTGCCGCCCACGACGAGCAGCACCTGTTGCGGCCTCAGCAGCATCACCTGGCGAATAGCCTAGTGGCGAAAAGAGTCGTCAGCCAAGCAGGCCCCGCGCTGGCCGACGGCCCGAATGGGGCCAGCAGCCTCGCAGAGCGACCGGAAGTGAAAGGCGTAACTGCCGCCCAGCACCAGCAGCATTGTCCTGGAAACGACAGTATCAGATCAGACGAGAAGGGACAAAGAAGTTGGTCGCTCTCCAGCGGACGGGCTGCTCGGCCGCCAGCCTGGCCGAGCCACCCTAAACCCAACAAAACTCACCCTGGCCGAGCCACCCCAAGCCCAACAAAAACTCACCAGCACCCCGCACGACGCGGAACATGTGGCCGACCGGGCCAGTGCGGTGAGCATACGCTGAGGGACCTGACGGGGATGACCTCGACATCACGGGTGCTGCGGAAGCATTGCAGACGGCAGGGAACGCAGCAGCCCAATGCTTACACGGTTCCCACGAAAACATCACTGAAGCATGCGGACGGCAGGGAACGCAGCATACCAATGCCGACACGGTTCCCAATTGCAGTGAACACCGGGGCACTGCGAAAACCATCCCAGGCCCAACAAAGCCCTGCGGTGAGCATACGCTGAGGGACCTGATGGGGATGACGCGCTATCACGAGCGCCGCAGAAGCATCCCAGATCCACCAAAACCCAGTGCGATGCACCCCTCGCACACACGCGGGCCCTGAGGCCAATACGAGGCCAGGACGGTGGGCATACGCTGGCAGACCTTACGGGGACGAAGCGCGCCAACGTCATGGCGGTGTCGCCTGAGCTGTGGCCAACCGGCAGGCGCGCAAGCACGCCGGCGCAACACGGCCCCTCACCGGCGGCCGCGAACGGCAACTGCCGGCGCGGTCGCCGGCCGGCTCGCTGCGGCCGGGATACGCCGCAGCGCGCCGCCACGCCGGGATTCAGTGCAGCCGGTCCCCACCCTACGGGTGACAACAGGGGCTACCTGCAAGGCTCGGAGCACGGAGGACAAGACTGACACGACGGTCGCTTCCTAATGGGTCGTCATCCACAATCATGACTGCTCTCGCTGTGTTGCTGGCATTTCGGTGATTTATTCTACCGCTTGACTTGCTTCCACCATGTGACCAGTGTTTGCATTTCGACTTTTCTCTTACCGTATTCCCGGCCTTTCGGTGATTTATTCACCCGGGTGACTTGCTTCCACCGTGATCGGTGCGCCTCTGACGTCTCCTGCCGTGTTGCTGGCATTTGGGTGATTTATTCACCCGGGTGACTTGCTTCCACCGTGACAGGTACGCCTGTCATGTATTGACCCGAATGGCTTGCTTTACACCATGTCATCAGTGCTCGCATTTTTGACTTTTATTGTACGGCGATGCTGACTTTTCAGTAATTCACTCACCCATGTGACTTGCCTCCACCATGTGACTTATAGTATTTGCATTACTGACTTCTCCTACCATGGTTCTGACTTTTCGGTGATTAATTCACCAGATTTGCTTCCATCATGTCGTCAGTGTTTGCGTTTCTGACTTGTATGTTCCCGTGTTGCTGGCCTTTCGGTAGTTCACTCACCCATGTGACTTGCTTCCATAAGGTGACTAGTGTTTACATTGCTGAGCGTTCTCTTGCCGGTTTTTAGCGCGTGCTAATTACCTTCCTCTGACAATGGTCCCAAATGCGGCGTAATGTGAACACCTCGAGGGTGTGAAGTGACCTTTGCAGCCGAAACGCTCTTCAAAGGGAAATAATGACCTTTTTCCACAAAAATGGAGTTAGCACTTGAAATCGCCAGACGAGACCAAAATATATTGTAAATTCATCACATTTTGCATGAAAACTTTCCTACCGAAAGATATTTCAAGTTAAAGTTGATAAGCGTTCCACACTTTTAACGACCGGTACTTGCAAGTACTTTTGGTCCTCATCAAACTGCGGGCTTTTCCCGTATTGGTTTTTACGCAATGGAGTGAAAAATATATTGTGCGTTCTGCTTGTTGTGAATATATGCCCGGCGATCTTCTAAAACTAACAGCGATTGGAAAAAGTGGCAATAAAATCGGAAGCTCATCGATGCACATTGACGGCGGCATAGTTAGTGGTTGCGACCCTCAATTTTTGCAAATCGATTCATTTGTTTTCAACATTAGGAGTATTGTATAATTTGTCTGTGGCTGTATATAACACTATGCTTTATATTATCATGAAAAATAATAATTTTTCCCCAAAAAACTAACAAACAATAACACAAAACTGGCAATTAAATCGGAAGCTCATCGATGCACATCGCCGGCGACCTATTTAGCGTCGGCGATTTGTTTACAAAGCCATTGGCATGCTTCTCGGCGCACTTAACCATTGTGGCGAGTTGTTCCTGATTAGTATACCCAAGTCCCGTAGCAGGCTTTGTTAATGACGTCACTGGTGCCATTCTTGTGTAGCATTGCAAAATATATCTGATTTTGAGTTGAAAGCTAATTAAAGACTTATTCAAATTGTTGTTTTTAAGTTTGAATTTTCTTGTTAATCATTATTAAAGGTATGTTATCACTGTAGTTCATAGTAGTTGACACTTCAGAAACTTGTGACGTATAATATTGTATTCAATGTTGAAGCAGGCTCCGGTAGCGGAGTACCGGAGCCTGCCGCAGAGGTTGAAGGAGTCCAGGAAACCAGTCATTGTGACTGGCATCCTCCCTCGCTGTGGAGCCAGTGAGGAGTGGTACTCGAGAGCTCTGTCTGTGAACAGCTCAGTTCAGAACTTATGTTCAGCTATGGGGCTTAGTTATGTAGACTTATGGGATCAGTTCTATGAGTGGCATAGGTACTATATGAAGGATGGGCTTCACTTATCGGATGAGGGGGCAAGGGCTTTGGGAGATGCTTATAGAAGTGTCATTCAGGGAAACTAGGTAGGAGGGGGGGGGGGGGGGGGGGGGGGGGGGGGGGGTTCAGGGACGCTAGTACTAGGGCATCAAGAAGTAAGCATTGGTAGAAGTTCATGTCAGAATAGGACAGTAGATCATAATTCCCTCAGAATTAGTAGAGTCAGCTCAAAGTATAAGATCACATGTGTGTTGCTGAATGCCCAAAGTATTAGGTCTAAATTTGATGAGTTTGAGTGTTATGTTGCCCTGAAAAGCCTGATATCATTTGTGTAACCGAGACATGGGTTAGTGAGGGGTATAATAGGGATAGGCTACAGGATTTCGAGTTACAAGGGTATAACATGTTCTCATACTGCAGAGAATCACGGCAGGGAGGAGGAGTGTTTGTATATGTAAATAGCTTGTACTGCACTACTAGAGTTGATGATTCTAGGTAAAGTAAAAGAAGTAGAATCAATCTGGCTTGACATTAAAATTGGTACAGGAAACAGAGGAAGGTTGAGGATAGGTGCATTTTACAGACCAGGGAATCTTCCAAGGAACTCCCAAGCTGAAACAGACCAAGATATTTGTGAGGAAATACGTAGGAACTTTCGGCTCAGTGTCTTATTATGGGAGATTTTAACTTAAGAGGATACGAAAGTATAGCAGAGGGAAACAAATGAGTGTAGGTTGTATAGGCAAATCTTTGAAGAGGAGCTTTTCATGCATCAGTTTGTAACAGAGCCAACCAGACATTGCTCCATTCTAGACCTTGTATTCTCAGACAACAGTGATCTAGTTAGTGACATAAGTATTTGTGCAGGTCTAGGAACCAGTGATCACAATATAGTTAAATTCAATATCTCATCAGAAATGAGGCCCAAAGATAACCTTATTATGGTTCCAAACTTCAGCCGGGCTGATTTTGATGGTATTAGAAATGACCTCGCACAGATAAAATGGAACGTTGAGTTGGCAGGTTTAGATGCATGTGAGGCCTGGAATGTTTTCAAAGCTAGATTAAGCCAAATTCAAAATCGGCATATACCCCTCAGGCACAAACGTAACAGAACCAAGGGCAATCCAGTTTTGGCTTACCCCAGAAGTAAGGAGTGCTATACAAGCTAAAGAAGTGCATTTGGCATTTTGAAGGATCTTCACTAGATATAAATCAGAAGGCCTACCAGAATGCAAGAAATTCAGTTAAGAAAAAGGTCAGAGCAGCTAAAAGGGCAAAGGAACTTGATTTAGCTAGACATTGTAATGCAGATAGTAAGAAGTTCTTCAGTTTTTATAAGTTAAGTACAGTTTCCAAAAATATAGGTCCATTTAAGGTAGATGATGTGTTAGTTAGCAAGGACAGTGAAATGGTTGAAGTGCTTAATGATCAGTTTCAATCTGTCTTTACTATCGAGGACCAGAGTAGTATTGCAGCACTTCAGCCTGAGCTAGAGGACAGAGGAGACTATAGGAGAGCTAGGTGGCATAAGTAGTGAACTTGTTCTAGAATATCTAAAGAAAGTAAGGCCTAACCAGGCAGAAGGACCTGATGAAATCCATGCTAGACTTTTAAGAGAATCTGAAAGGGAGTTGTCGGTTCCATTAGCCATAATATTTTCTAAATCACTTGCAGATAGTAAAATTCCACTTGATTGGAAAAGAGCAAATGTTGTTCCTATTCATAAAAAGGGAGATAGAAGTAAAGAGGAAAACTATAGACCAGTTAGTCTGACCTCATTAGTCTGCAAGGTGCTTGAATCAATCATCAAAGATAAGATTGTTGAATTCTTGGAGCAAAATGAACTCATCAAAGATACACAGCATGGCTTTAGGAAGGGCCGTTCTTGTTTAACTAATCTTCTGGAGTTTTTGGATGTTGCAACAGATAGCGTTGATCAGGGTAAACAGCTAGATGTAGCTTTTCTTGATTTCAGTAAAGCATTTGACAAAGTCCCCCATACAAGACTGGGGTTGCAACTTAAAATTCATGGGATCAGGGGCAAGATTCTGGATTGGATAGAAACGTGGCTTTCAGGACGCCAGCAAAGGGTTATATTGAATGGGTGCCAATCACAATGGAAGGAGGTTCTCAGTGGGGTTCCGCAGGGCTCAGTCTTGGGCCCATTGCTTTTTATAATATTTGTGAATGCAATTGAGAACAGTATAGACAGCAAAGTCTTGAAATTTGCAGACGATCTAAAAGTTGTCAGGATTATTAGAGGAAAACATGATCAGGATGTTTTTCAATCAGATCTGGACAAGCTAGTTGAGTGGTCTGAAGCATGGCAGATGAAATTCAATTTGAGTAAATGTAAGATTATGCACGCTGGACGGGTTAGCAGTAAACATAGGTATGAAATGGGTGGGCAGAAAATGGAGCAGATTGAAAAGGAAAGAGATTTAGGTGTCGTGGTAAACAATAGACTATCAGCGTCAGACCAGGTTGTAGAAGCTAGGAAAAAGGCACTTAGAATGCTAGGGGCCATTAACAGAAATGTTTCCTACAAGAGTGAAAAGGTAATAACAAAACTGTATTGTGCATACGTTAGACCACATTTGGAGTATTGTGTACAAGCCTGGTCTCCAACATATGAGAAAGATTGCTGGTTGTTAGAAAGAGTTCAAAAAAGGGCAACAAAAATGATTAAGTTTGTCTTGGTAGTTTACCTTATGAAGATAGATTAAGGAAATTGGGTATGTTTTCACTTAGATATAGAAGGCTAAGAGGAGATCTAATTGAAGTCTTCAAATTTGTAAATAGTCAGCATTCTGGATATTTAAAGGTATGTTTGAGTTCAATAGGGAAAATCGAGGTAGAGGTCATCAGCATAAACTCATTATGAAACAAAGTTAGGACTAGGCTACGACAGTCATTTTTCAGTAGAAGGGTTGTAGGACATTGGAATATGCTACCAGGGGATGTCGCTGATGCAGTGACACTTGCTTCCTTCAAAATTAGATTAGATAAATACTTTACAGAGAAGGGATTAGTTCATAAATACTCGTGGGATTAGCCTCTTTTATGCAGGTAGAGTAAGAGTGATTTGAAGGGGCGAGACTGGTGGAGGGGGGGGGGGGGTGCAACCTCGGATGGGGCCCAAGAGGCTCTTTGTTGCACTTTTCTTTTATGTCTTTATGTCTAATATGCATTTCCCTCACCTTTTGCTATTGTGGCGCAGTGCGAGTACTTTGCGAATACTAGCTTGCCTGGGGTTCAATTCATTCCGCCCTTATTTTAATCGAGTTGGTATAGTTTGCATGCTGTTGTTATTCATGACTTATACTGATAGTCAGTCATGCATCGCGGATGCTTCACGGATTGCTTCACGGATTAGAGCGCTGCTCGAACGCACGCTAGTAGCGCTTTCGTTCTCCATGGCAACCAGGCGTGAGCCAATGAAAAGCCAGAACGTATTCCCTTTCTGGCTTTTGATTGGCTGACGCCTGGTTGCCATGGAGAACGAAAAGCTGCTACTAGCGTGGTGTCCGAGCAGCGCTCAGTTTGATCGGAACGTCACCAAGCCTCCAAAATGCCGCACTCGATGTAAACAATGGTAGGGAAGACGAATTTGTCAATGACCTTCATGAAGTACACAAGGTACTTGTTTTGTATTTTTCCAAACTTACATCTTTGAATTTGGGAATCATTTTATTTAATTCTTGAATTTAAATAAAATAATTTTAAAACCATAACGGTAGCCTAAGAAATCGTTGCTAACAAATCAAAAGGTCATTATTTCCCTTTAAACCCTAAATCATCATTATGTCTGCTTTTTTTTCGCGCGCTCTGGAGATAATCTCTGAGACTTGTTCGGCAGAATACTGTGTGAGGTGGATAGTTTAATGAACAACTGGTGTCAGTCGGGAGTTCGAATTTCCATAAGGCCGACCTCTTATGGCTGATGTTCAGAAGGTTGAGTCAGATGTCCACTCATTAGTCGCTCCCTGCTCATAAGTCCCAAAGCTCAGAAGGTCGATACGCGTAGGTCAAACGACCTCCAAACCTCTGAGACCACAAAACCTCTTGAGTTTTCTTGCAGGATGTGTGAGAGCAGGTGTCAGCCGAAGCGGAGCAGGCCCCTCTCCGTCTCAGTAGGACTGGAGCAACTCGAGGACTCTCAGACGATGAAACCTCAGCAGGCAGCACATGACGACATTCTCCCCTTGCTCTCCACACCTCAGACAGGCCACGCGCTGAAGCCCCCCCCCCCCCCAAAAAAAAAAAACACCACCTCGGACAGTCTCAGTCACTCAGATGCCAGGCACGTCAGTGGCTGGTCTCTGCAGCAACTGCGCCAAAAGGTAAGGATCATATGGTTTAGTCTCGCTGCGGACCCTTGGTGTGTTTTCATTAACCCGCCATTGGCGGGGGGTCGTTTTTCGACCCCCTCCCACCCCCCCCTCCCATCCAGTGCGTTCCTCATAGATCCTCCTACCCTACACATTTTGTTATTGTAGCTCTTGGGGGCCGAGATCTTAGGGGGACGGATTCCCCCCCCCCCCCTCACCCCCCTCCATTGCGTGCGTGCAATTCTCAGAGTCCCTCAGGGCACGTGTTACAAGGCAAATTTCGTTAAATTGACAACTGTACGATTATGTGCATGTCAAACCACATCCAATTTTGTATTTTATTTCAGCAATCTTGTCCGAGCCCGAATCGGGCATCCGGGTTGCCTCAGAAGTTGAAAAGACTGCTGCAACATCTGAGAGCTAGAAACCCCGTGGCACCTGGCGGTCAACCCGAAAATCAAAACCATGAAGAGAGGTGGTAAGAAGAACGAAGGAAAGTGAAGTCCGGATAAAGCGCAGTATGCGTCTGTGAAACATCCGAGACTCTGGGCACTTAGAAAGTGAAGTGTGTGGCGTGGACAAAGGACGCGGTACCGTCACTTCCGGACCCAGCGACGGGCCGGCCTCGTGCCGAGACCCCACGCGTGACTCATATTGCACAATCCCGTGCAACTCCGCTACGCAACCCAGCCGGATAAGTGTTTGTGTGCGTGTGTGGACGGTGTGTGTTCAGAGGTCTTGTTCATAGAGATTAAGGTAGAGATTTGTTCCTTCGTTTTCTTTTGTTTTATCTGTTTGTTTAAGTAGTCGTAGGAGACCTTGCAAAATGTTATTTGCTGCTCCACACTCTCACAGAGTAATGACGTTTAGTTCCTTTGATGTTCGATGATCATCGTGAGCATCGTGAAAATACACTGTCTGAAAGTGTAACGCTCGTTTTCACTTTGGGGATATTAGGAAACTAGGAGACACAAATGATACTTCGTTTGACGGTCGTGATGGCAATGAGCACCAGTTGCCAGTTGCAGCAGCGAGTTACTTTGACAGTTCAGTAGTTATTTGCGACAAGCAAACAAAATATTGGCCCATATGTAAGTCTTGATTCTTCAGTTTACTGTGTTCCACGTTGTGGTTCTCTGGCGCAGCACCCTGCACCATTTCGGCGCCCGTATCGTCACCCCGCGGCCCGCAGCTCACACACTACTGCACCCCAACGGTTTAACTGGTGTGCCGACACAACTTCTAATGGAATTACTTCTAACGACAGAACTTCCAGGTCAAAACTTACACGCGTCAAAACTGCCATGGAAAAACTATTATGGCGTCAAAACTTCTTAACGACAAAACTTCCAAACGTCAAAATGGCCAAAGCAAAAACTTCCAATGAAACTTACTTCCAATTCTAAAACTTCTAAGCCGACAAAACAGCCCGTCACATGGTGTGCCATACGCGGAACTAGCGCCCGCCTGGGCGCTAAACCCCATGGCAGCACGCCATGGGTTTTCGTCTAAAACTGCACGTTTCGAAGTCTATCAGAAAAACACCTATAATGATTACCAAATATGTTCTCTGGATCCTGTTAGATTATGCAATGCCCTAGCATTCTACACTATTGCAAGACATGACACCACTGCCGACACAGCTTGAGACATTTTCAGAGGAAAATATTGGTGTACTTCCAACGTTAAATCTCGGGAAATCGCCTGATTTAGAGTGATCGACGGCGCAATACCAAATATATCTTAAAAAGTAAGCATATCAAAAATATGATTTGCCTCTTGAGAGAAGACACTTCAATTACCATACCAACCAAATTTGAGCCCTCCGCCTTCTCTAGCTTGTGCGCTTTGCCAGGCTGATTGCATGCAATGCTATGTCTACACCTGAACGCAGATGTTAGCTGGTTCTTATATTAGCGTAAACAATGGTTTTGTCAATAAGGACGAATAACACTATCGAACGCGATGACTAAGGAACATCTCACCACATTTAACATCATTTACCTAAGTTGAAAAACCAATTTGTTAATATTTCGTCGGTTTTATTTTCGCAAAACCCTACGCGCTTGCATTTGGACGATTGTAGACCATGTTTTTATTTCACTAAGATTAACGTGGATTTGCATGCA
>JAXIVJ010007856.1:0-58474 GCA_036785665.1 Chirona hameri
AGAGAGAGAGAGAGAGAGAGAGAGAGAGAGAGAGAGAGAGAGCGAGAGCGAGAGCGAGAGCGAGAGCGAGAGCGAGAGCGAGAGCGAGAGCGAGAGCGAGAGCGAGAGCGAGAGCGAGAGCGAGAGCGAGAGCGAGAGCGAGAGCGAGAGCGAGAGCGAGAGCGAGAGCGAGAGCGAGAGCGAGAGCGAGAGCGAGAGCGAGAGCGAGAGCGAGAGCGAGAGCGAGAGCGAGAGCGAGAGCGAGAGCGAGAGCGAGAGCGAGAGCGAGAGCGAGAGCGAGAGCGAGAGCGAGAGCGAGAGCGAGAGCGAGAGCGAGAGCGAGAGCGAGAGCGAGAGCGAGAGCGAGAGCGAGAGCGAGAGCGAGAGCGAGAGCGAGAGCGAGAGCGAGAGCGAGAGCGAGAGCGAGAGCGAGAGCGAGAGCGAGAGCGAGAGCGAGAGCGAGAGCGAGAGCGAGAGCGAGAGCGAGAGCGAGAGCGAGAGCGAGAGCGAGAGCGAGAGCGAGAGCGAGAGCGAGAGCGAGAGCGAGAGCGAGAGCGAGAGCGAGAGCGAGAGCGAGAGCGAGAGCGAGAGCGAGAGCGAGAGCGAGAGCGAGAGCGAGAGCGAGAGCGAGAGCGAGAGCGAGAGCGAGAGCGAGAGCGAGAGCGAGAGCGAGAGCGAGAGCGAGAGCGAGAGCGAGAGCGAGAGCGAGAGCGAGAGCGAGAGCGAGAGCGAGAGCGAGAGCGAGAGCGAGAGCGAGAGCGAGAGCGAGAGCGAGAGCGAGAGCGAGGGCGAGGGCGAGGGCGAGGGCGAGGGCGAGGGCGAGGGCGAGGGCGAGGGCGAGGGCGAGGGCGAGGGCGAGGGCGAGGGCGAGGGCGAGGGCGAGGGCGAGGGCGAGGGCGAGGGCGAGGGCGAGGGCGAGGGCGAGGCGAGGGCGAGGGCGAGGGCGAGGGCGAGGGCGAGGGCGAGGGCGAGGGCGAGGGCGAGGGCGAGGGCGAGGGCGAGGCGAGGGCGAGGGCGAGGGCGAGGGCGAGGGCGAGGGCGAGGGCGAGGGCGAGGCGAGGGCGAGGGCGAGGGCGAGGGCGAGGGCGAGGGCGAGGGCGAGGGCGAGGGCGAGGGCGAGGGCGAGGGCGAGGGCGAGGGCGAGGGCGAGGGCGAGGGCGAGGGCGAGGGCGAGGGCGAGGGCGAGGGCGAGGGCGAGGGCGAGGGCGAGGGCGACGGCGACGGCGACGGCGACGGCGACGGCGACGGCGACGGCGACGGCGACTACTATCTACGTTACTGTTCAACGATGCTTTATTTTTGCCGATTTTTACCCAAGGCTATGGCGGGAATGTGTGCTGGTTGCTTTGTTTCTCAGCGGTTGCATCCACGATTCCCGACTACCCATACGTCAAGATGGAACCCTTATAGCCATCATAGGCCCATCATAGGTTACCGCAACAACAAACATGAGTTTTCAATCAGGGATGCATGCAAAACGCAAGTGGCCGCTGTCCTGCCCGCGTCACGTTTATCCACAACTGGCCCAACTCGACTCGTGGGCCGGGTTTGGGCGGCCTCACCCCTCCCCGGCCTAATCCTGACCTCGGGCTGGGTTTGTTAGTGCCGTGTGCAGACGTAGTAATCAGCTGACTTCGTCAGAGAGGAGGGTCGTATATCAGAGGCGATGCCAAGATCGTGGTTGCTTGCCCCACCGCAACGCGGGAGAAACTGTTTTTGCTAATATTTCGAAACTCCCTGATATTTAGAATTGCACCCTTGCTTTAAATGAAGGTCTCGTCAATGCGCTTCTAAAAAATCTGGTTTCATTTCCTCATTCTTCGAACTAACCAAATATAACGGGAAAATGGACCGGACCTTATTGTGAAACATTTCAACTGTGGGCCCCTACCTTATACGATAGGCGCATGTGTGTGTGTGTGTGTGTGTGTGTGTGTGTGTGTGTGTGTGTGTGTGTGTGTGTGTGTGTGTGTGTGTGTGTGTGTGTGTGTGTGTGTGTGTGTGTGTGTGTGTGTGTGTGTGTGTGTGTGTGTGTGTGTGTGTAGGTGTGTGTGTGTGTGTGTGTGTGTGTGTGTGTGTGTGTGTGTGTGTGTGTGTGTGTGTGTGTGTGTGTGTGTGTGTGTGTGTGTGTGTGTGTGTGTGTGTGTGTGTGTGTGTGTGTGTGTGTGTGTGTGTGTGTGTGTGTGTGTGTGTGTGTGTGTGTGTGTGTGTGTGTGTGTGTGTGTGTGTGTGTGTGTGTGTGTGTGTGTGTGTGTGTGTGTGTGTGTGTGTGTGTGTGTGTGTGTGTGTGTGTGTGTGTGTGTGTGTGTGTGTGTGTGTGTGTGTGTGTGTGTGTGTGTGTGTGTGTGTGTGTGTGTGTGTGTGTGTGTGTGTGTGTGTGTGTGTGTGTGTGTGTGTGTGTGTGTGTGTGTGTGTGTGTGTGTGTGTGTGTGTGTGGTGTGTGTGTGTGTGTGTGTGTGTGTGTGTGTGTGTGTGTGTGTGTGTGTGTGTGTGTGTGTGTGTGTGTGTGTGTGTGTGTGTGTGTGTGTGTGTGTGTGTGTGTGTGTGTGTGTGTGTGTGTGTGTGTGTGTGTGTGTGTGTGTGTGTGTGTGTGTGTGTGTGTGTGTGTGTGTGTGTGTGTGTGTGTGTGTGTGTGTGTGTGTGTGTGTGTGTGTGTGTGTGTGTGTGTGTGTGTGTGTGTGTGTGTGTGTGTGTGTGTGTGTGTGTGTGTGTGTGTGTGTGTGTGTGTGTGTGTGTGTGTGTGTGTGTGTGTGTGTGTGTGTGTGTGTGTGTGTGTGTGTGTGTGTGTGTGTGTGTGTGTGTGTGTGTGTGTGTGTGTGTGTGTGTGTGTGTGTGTGTGTGTGTGTGTGTGTGTGTGTGTGTGTGTGTGTGTGTGGGTGTGTGTGTGTGTGTGTGTGTGTGTGTGTGTGTGTGTGTGTGTGTGTGTGTGTGTGTGTGTGGTGTGTGTGTGTGTGTGTGTGTGTGTGTGTGTGTGTGGGTGTGTGTGTGTGTGTGTGTGTGTGTGTGTGTGTGTGTGTGTGTGTGTGTGTGTGTGTGTGTGTGTGTGTGTGTGTGTGTGTGTGTGTGTGTGTGTGTGTGTGTGTGTGTGTGTGTGTGTGTGTGTATGTCTGTTTGTGAGCATGTTTTGGACTACCCTCCTCGTATCTTGTATCTTATTGACGAGAGGTCGTAAGAACCACAAGTGGATTGTGGAAGGTCTTAATACATGTCTGTGTCTATTGCATTAATACATGATTTAAAACTGTTATATCAAAATTTGTTCAACCTTCAGCTGATTCAGTTTGTTTTTGTTGGTGGGGGAGGCATGGCCCCGATGCCTTGCCCTTGGATCCGCCTGATGTACTGTGTATTTTACCATGAGGCTCATGTGTCCCCTCGGTGACATTGATCGCATTGCAGTGGTGGCCTGCATGCGCATTGCAGTTGCTCGGGGTTACCCTTCACAACACCCCAGTCCTGCACCACTGCACAAAACTCACTCACATACTAGCCGTGCAGTACTAGCGAGCGTCGCGCGACCCTTCAGCCCCTTCTTCGAAGCGTTATCGCCCAGAAATGGATCAGCGCGTTTAGTGTGGCTCGGAACTTGAACTGCACATGCACGCCCGGAAAAGACGGTGATCTGGCTGGTCGGTAAGGTTCACCATGCAATTGATTTATATTTTTAGCGTTGTATTTATCACCCTTTTGAATTGCCTTAGGATGCCATTGGGTTACTTTCCACAAACTTTTTAAAGGATTTTACTTTTACAAACTTTTAAAACTTTTGTTAGAGCTCGGAACTCGAACTACAATTAGGTGGCGAAATACGTAAACAGGAACAAATTGCGTTCAACCAACGTCTCAGGGCAAAGAAGCTAAACATGCATGTTTTCACACACCCTGTTTTGCTACCTGTATCCGCCCCTGGCGTAATTTTGCATATTTGTGAATATTGGAATGTAGTTCAAGCAGCAAGGAGTCGAGTCCCGTTTTCCCGGAGTGAATCGTTCCAGCGGTTTCCGAGATACGAGGGGCCCGAATAGCCCCCCCCCCCCCCCCACCGACAATTTTGATTTTTTTTTAGCCCGACAGTAATAGGGTTAGAGAAGATTCGACGTAGCTCGTTAAGTTTGTATCTTTATGATTAGTTTTCATTTGCAATGTGCCCCTTGTTCTTTTCCCTACTTATTCCACACATAAAAATGCTCTAACATCGCGCCAAGTTATTATATTTTCGTTTTTGTATACCTAAGGGAATGTTTCACCTTTCTGAAAGCTGTCAAATATACGCTGGTTGTAGTAGAAAATATGAAGAAAGTGCTGCTGATGAAAACGTTGGTGACATTTTTTATCTCGAAAAGTCATTTAACTTTATACAAATAAAGTTTTTTATTCGGGCTGATGACGTCATTATTGAGCTATAGAGTACCGACCGCCGCTGATTGGCTGACAAAGTGGCTGTCAGACAATCAGCGGCTGCACCAGCCTTGGTGCATTTAGCAAATGGTAAACTAAATTGCTTAAAAACGGTTAAATTTTGGGGAAAATGACGTTAGTAATTTAGACATTTCAATAACGGCCAAAGATAATGGCTATATCAGTTCAAAGCCACTACAAAGGTGAAACATTCCCCTTAAAGGTCTGAAAAAGGCGTCTTACCCAGACAGCGGGGTAACACATCCTCGGACACGGGGTAAGACGCTTCCAATTCACTCATAATGTATCCAGGTGAATTTGGATAGAGATACAAATTGATATACAATTCGATGTTATTCTGATTTATTTGTGGTTTTCAATGTATGTAGACAGCTCAAAAGCACATCAGAATTATCAGTAGACCCACTGTTGTTATCATGCCCACTGTTTGTTATCAATAGATAGGCCATGCCCACCTTTTGTTCCTACCGTTGGACACGACATGTGGACCAGAATTCGCCACGGGCCGGGCTGGCCCTATGGGCCATGGGCCGGGCCTGGGCCGGGCCTGGGCCGGGCCTCAACTTTAAGGAAATTACCGGGCTCTGGACGGGCCTGAGCTGATAATTTTGAAGTAATGCGCGCAAGCTCAGGTCAGCTTAAAAAATATGTTAACCAGCAGTTCACTTATACAGCAACACACTGTTACTGTGGCTGTGGCTTTTTGTTTTTTTGGTTAGCATAGTTGGTTCATTTTTTCACATTTATAGTATACAAGCAAATATGCTAGGATAATGATTGCAAATTTTTTGAAAATAATGATATGCTTAATATGAACGGGCCGGACCGGGCCTGGACCTCAATATTATGAATTTGACCGGGCCTGGTCCTGGCCTGGGCTTGGTGTTCATGGGCCTGGGCCGGGCTGGGCTGGGGGTTGGTGGGCCCGTGGCGAACACTGATGTGGACGTTATTTATGGCTTATGCCTAATTATTTCAACACGTCGGCTTAACCCTCGCCCTACGAGAGCTTTTTCACCTTCGCCCTGCGGGGGGCCTGAGAGGCCCCCCTGTTAACTTCCCAACCAAGCAACTTAGAGCAATGCGGTAAGAACCAGCATGTTGCCTGTCATGAGAGGAATCTAACAGTATGTTTAGGTTTCAGGTCAACGGGTGACCTTCCAGGTCAAGTGAATGATCTCGGATTTACCACGTCCAGAACAGCGATTTTGCTCTTCAGAAAACCTCGAAATTATAAATTGATAAATGTAAATAAATGGGCATGTTCCTAGACCATTTTTGGCTCATAAATACATTAAAGGTAATTATTGGTTCGTATCTTGTCAAAAAAAGTCAAAAAAGTTATTTTTAAAAATGACGTCATCAGTTTCTTACACTTAGGGAGCCATCACTCAGTCAAAAAGGAAGATATTGCTTTGAAATTTGGTATGAATATTCTCCATACCCAGTTCTCTCATATATATTACGTTTTTTAATATCTTTGAATTTTTTTATTTTGTGGGGATTTTTCCCCCAAAAAATCATTTTATTTTTATTTTAGGGGTAAAAAAACACAAATTTTGCAAATCCGAGATTGCCATTTTAAAGAGAATGCCATTTTGTATCTTTGGTCAATTGAGTCTACCATTTGCTTTAAAACTCTGTTCTCTACGATTTTTCAAATATTTATCATTTTTGTACCAACAATTTTGTATTTTTGTACCTTTTTACAGCATACGTATAATTGTTGTAACCTCAGTTACCAAATATTTCAGCAAGATGTACCACATGTGTCAAAAGTTATTTAAGAAAAACCTCAGGGGGGCTGTCAGCCCCCCCCCCCCCGCCCCTCCCGTAGGGCGAGGGTTAATATCGATTTCCATACCAATATCAATCCGAAACTGTGTCCCAAAAGACACAAAATGTGGTAATACACAAGTGTAAATGTATTGAAACAAGACGTCTTACCCCTCACAGTTTGTACGCATCTTACCCCCAGAGGACGAATGCTGTTTAAAAACATCTCACAAAACTTGTGATTGTGACGCGCTAACGACCCAAATTTCCGTCGTATTTCGACATAACCTGTTGATTGTGCAGTTGGGGAGACGAGCGTAGATTCCGACGTCCCTTCTGGTTCCACAGCCCAGCGAACCGGCCAGTATGCGTTTGTTGCCAATGCTGGTTCTGGCCGTGGTCTTGGCAGGACAGGGAGTGTCCTCAATTGCCGTAAGCGCCTTACTCAGCATCCTTTCAATAGGTAAGCTGACTGATGTTGGGAAGGAGTTTACCAATGTGAGAGCATTACATACTCGCTGATGGCTACTAATACGGAAGTCCAGCGATTTGGCTGGGCAGATATTAAGGTATTTTCCATAGCGCGACTTACTGGGGCCATTTTTGCTCCATTCGCATTTTCACATACCATAGACGGGCTTAAAAATCAACAAAATTCACTATATCTGGGAAATGTAACGAGATAAAAATGTATCGGCACGGCGCGGGTGAACGGTTACCACTCATTTGTCCCTCCCCTCAGTCGGGCACGTCTACGAATTCGTGGAATATTTCAAAGAGGCCGCCAACCATAAGGAGTTGCTGCATCGTGTCGGATATGTGACGAAGAGAATCCATTATCTGGAACAAGAGCTGCGTTCCATTAGCTCTGGGAAGCTCAGGAACATCGAGCAGTCGGTAGGAAGTCAAGTCAGCTGGGGCCACACCGTAGATGACCTGGAGGACCTCTTGCGGAATGTCAACAGGTAAGTCACGGCGTACCTGGCTGCATGGCTGCCTAGACCATTTTGTTATTGGATGAATGATGAACATTCTATTGTGCAAGGCCGCTACTCAAGTGTTGAAACATACTCTTTTGGTATATATAATTTTGGTAATATTTTACTTATTTTTTGCGTTAAATTTGTCACAGACAAATTTCAAGGCTGCTGATACCACACAAACAGTCTCACCTTCTTCTGACGCATTTGTCTAATCGTTCCTCTTATACCAGCGTCGACTTCGTCTTGGCACCCATAAATGGTCATTAGCAGTCGACTGCAACTTTTTTCATATGATTTCAGTAAGTACGACCGATTCCTGGTCTACCAGCAAGGAGGTGCTTCTATCGAAATATACACACTGGAGGACTTTGCTAGGGAGTCGATCTCTCACAGCCCCGACTCGGTTTATTCGACAATGAACAGCCTGCGTGACCTGGTGCTGGGTGGCGGCCGTGGGTCAGCTTGGACCAGGCGTCACAAGCGCTACGCCTTCAAGGCAGGCTTGTTTCGAGAACTGAAAGAAATGCTCCAGGTATGTGCAAAAATCGGATTATTAACCAGCGCACTGCAGGGGGTTTGCGCCGAACACGAACTGCAGGGGGTTGATTTCCGCCCACCCCCCACCCCCGTGAGATCTCGAGAACTACGCTAAGTAGCGACAAGAGGAAAACGGCGTTTGATAGCTTGATACAAGTTCTATCGAAAGTATTTCAGTATTGTTTAGGTCAGGTCAAAATTGAGGTCACCAGAGGTCATCAAATGTCAGATATTCCAGTTTTTCCTGTTTTAGGACTTCACTTCAGAAATTCCCATATATCTCGGAAACTGTGCTAGCTAGAAACAAACGGAAGAAAACGATCACCAGCTATGGACATTTTCAATCGACAAGGTGTCCTCAAATTTCATCTAAGGTCAATATTTTAGGCTCCAGAGGTCAAAAAAGGAAAACAATGCTGCTTCTTTGCCAAACCGTTATTTGCTGATAACATTTTACCTAATATAGCTAACGGAAAACTGTTTACGCTGTTGTGTTTGTCTCGTCAAGGCATTTCGAATGATATACATAGTGACGTTGCTAGGTTAACTTAAACAAATTGACCACAGGTCACGTGACCTTTGCCTGATGTCAAGACCCAAGTAGGTCATGTTGCATATAAGGAGACGTCTCTCGACGAGACAAACACATTTCGGTCGGTTTTACTTCTCTATCTTCATTATGTCGCGAGTTATTGACTAACAAGGGATGGTGAACTCGGATGACCTCCAATGACCTCATAGGGGTCACCGAACAAAACTTACACTTGGATCATCAAGAATATCTAATAATAACATGATCCAGAAGTAATTGGACTAATATCATGCACATCCTTGAAATAGGAAGCATTTTAATATTTCCCCATTGACATATTATGGAGAGGTGACGAAATTGACCTGACCTTAGGTCACCAATATCAAAATTCCGAGATAAAAGAATTGTAAGTACTTATGCCCTGATGACACCCTGTAAGTTTCAAACTGATCGGTGCGAAACTCTGGCTTTGGCACAACAGCAAACGTTTTTGGAGGTGGGGTCACTTGACCTGGTCTGGTGACCTGACCTGAGATGATCCGAGGAAATGTTTTCTTCTTTCAAAGTGTGCGCAATTGATGTCCTAACAGGTGTGCCAAAACCTGGCGGCGCCGCGCTCCGCAGTTTTTAGCTATCTGAGAAAAACATGAGGGGGGGGGGCGGAAATCCCCCCCCCCCCCATGCAGTGCGCGGGTTAAACATGTCCGTGATGATCGAGTTCGATCAGATTCAATATATGATCTTAGGTCAAGGCCATTCAAGGTCATGTAAGTACAGTGACATGGGTCTTACGTTTCTATTTTGCCTCCATCAAGAGTCCTTGGCAAACATGTGTTTGTGAGCTCAGACAACCTCAGCTGACCTTGTAGAGGTCAGTGAGCAGAGAATGTGCCTCGGTCATCAATAATGAGGTTTAATGGCATGATCTTCCTAGAATTGGTCAGCGTATTCCCTGAATAGGAAACCCTAGAGGATGTTTGACCCGTTCACCCGTTAACTCATTAACGTTTTTCGAGAGTTAACGACCCGCTATCACGTTGACCTGACCTGGTATCCCAGTGACCTGTTGACCCGTCAAGCCATTTACATTTTCGGAAGAGACCTATAGGCAGGTTAATGGCGTTCCTGTAAACAAGATATTACCCGGTTCATACTCACCTCCATGTTTTTTCTTCGCTAAAGTGTCGGTGAACAGCATGTTAAATGCTGTTTAGGTGAACAGTAGGCGTGGCCGTTGGTGCGCTCCTGTTCCAAACCCGTAGACATCATCTTCAATCGGATGGCTGTACTGGATGGCCATAAGCAGTAAGCGCCATCACGCTTCCGCACTCAGGCTACCCAAGGCCCTATAAGAAGGTAGAGTCACCAGGCGATTTGTTTACATTCTGCACCGACCGCTGCGTGACGTCACTGGGCGTCTCTTCGCACGCGTCCCGCTAGTGGAGCCGAGTATCGGTCGGCTGCCAAATCTAGTTCGTAGGATGTGATTTGGTGTGGTACATCCGTACTTCAACAAGCTGTCATCAATCGATATCTGTGATACATTTTTTTACGAATCATCAAGCTACGGATCATTTAATCAGCAGTCCATGTTCCGACACAACTCACAAGAAGAGCGAATATGTATTTTGCAACACTGCTCAAGGTGGCCAGCACGTCCCACATAGTTTCCCGACGGGTTGGGACACCCCTCCGAGCGCCATGGCAGACTGGGATCCTTCTCAGACAGACAGGACAGACAGGTATTGTATTGTATTGTATTGTATTAACCAGTCCATCCATGCGAACATAGTTTTTCGGGACATCGGTTTGACAGCTTCTACATAGGTTAGGCAGCATATACATAGGTTCACACATAGCACAATACCCTATAATATACAGGAAGATACATCCATTTCATAGTGCAATACAGATGACAGTTTACTGATGAGGCTTTCATTTTCGTAGTGCCACTTTGAAGCTCCCCAGAGTTTGGGCATTCATGGTCTCTGTTGGAAGAGTGTTCCATGCGGCCGCTGCTCTGTACACAAATGAGCGCTGAGTGCCGGTCAGCCGTACCCTCGGCAGGTGGAGTTGCGCCGTGTCCGTCAGCCTGGTGTCCCGCATGGCAACATCTGATCGGGGGGTGAACATTGCTCTTACTGCGGATGGGGTATTTTGGTCTGTGAGGGCTCGATACACCTTGATGCAGTCACGGTGCTCGATTAGTTCGCCGATCCGGTTCCAGTGCAGTGCGTTCAGCGTTGGAGTAATGTGATCCCGGCGCCTTGCACCGGTGACCACTCGAGCTGCGAAGTTAATCACCTTTTGAATCCGATTCAATTGATAGTCAGCTGCTCCACCCCAAACGGGAAGGCAATAAATTATTTGAGAGAATACATGGGCTTGAATGATTGTGATGAGAGCTCTTGGTGTGAAGTGACGCCGAAATCTGTTCAGGGAGATGAGGATGCTATAGCATCGACGCACCACGGTAGAGATTTGCTGGTCCCAGGACAGGGTCTGGTCAATGGTGACTCCTAATATTTGTATGGCATGTGATGACTGAAGTGTGGTGCCAGACAGATCAAACTGGAAGTTCGACGCTTTTTCCACCCTTTGTTTGGTTCCAAGAATGATGAAATCGGTTTTTGTTGCGTTCATTTTCAGAGAGTTATTTTTGAACCATTGTTGCACCGATGTTGCTGATTCTTCCAGGCGGATTTTTAGCTGTGACAGACTGTCACTGTCAGATGAGGTGTTTAGTTACGGTAAACAGAGCTTGTGTCAAGACAGCAGCAGACAGAGGCCGGGCAGAGTGCGGCTCTCGTCTCCGCCCTCAGTGGCACACAGCGGCAGACAGTCACACACAGAGGCAGACAGTCACGCAGTGGCACAAAGCAGTAGACAGAGGCAGGTCAGAGTGCCGCTCTCGCCCCCCACCCGCACCCAACAGCGGCACACACGGCACGGCATTGTCGTTATCGCCTCCCTGCCTCGATGCTAGTGTAGCGAGATACATTTTAAATTGTCCAAAAGAAACAGAGGGAAAAAGAAGAAAGTATAGAGATAAGCAGAAGAATAGAAACATTCTAAAAGCAAAAGCTATGTATATTTTTAAAATTGAACATGGAAGGAACGGCGGCCGTGTGCACACCAAACACTTCAACAGTGGAGACGCCGGCTGAAGCCCCCCCCCCCCCCCCCCCCACGCAGGCAACAAATACCCTCGTTCCGACCTGTGTAACGCCAGGGTGTCGCTATTACGGCACCTGGCCCATGAAAGGACGTCATAACAGCAGCTGCACGGCGCCATTAAGCGTGAGCGCCGGCCAGCGGCCCGGGTCACGTACGGCGCTCGGCAGAAGCCTCTGCGCAGGATCCTGACCCAGATCACGGCAGCAAGCTCCGCCTCTGGGCCGCTGTAGACAGCAGTTCCGGCCGCCGCAGGCATCCACAGGCCGTTGCAGCCGGGTGAGAAGGACCAATGACAGGACAGCAAAAGGGAATCGAAAATTAAAACCGAGTGGAGAAAAAATCACGGCAGCAAGGCGCCAATCTGGCAACTGACCTGATTTTTCAAGCAAAAAATTGATAAAAGGGCCTGCAAGAGGGGTGAAGGTCGGCAGATCGAACAGCAGAGCAGCAAGGACGGGACCGATCTTAAAATTGCCGATAGTGCGCCCAGGCCTCCAAACAGTCCAAGTAAGTTTCGGAGGAACAGAGTTCGGTAGTGAGCAGGGACGGAAGCAGGCTGGGGCCGCGGCTCCTCGCCGCGAGCCTCAGTCTCAGAAGCCGTGTCAAGGACCATCACAAGTCAGGTGGCAGAGGCAGACAAGAAAGTAAGATCGGTGATGGCCTTCAAGATTTGCTGTTGTTTAGTTCTATAAATTTCATACTGGAGAAAGTAGCCGCATTTCACATCAAGTAAGGTCGGAAAGTCTGTACAATCCTTATACCCTCCTTATATTCCATGGTCAGTTAATTTGTTGTGCATCTGAACACCATACAAATTTAATTTGCACAGTGTTTCGGCCGTGTTTTTTTGTCTTCTTCTTCTTCGTTTTGTTCTTCTCTCTTTGAACCCCCCTGCCATTTGGGCATTTGTTTGGTCATGTAGTCACGATATTCTTAATTATGCCTACGCGAGTATGTGTATGGTTGACAAATTATCATATATTGTTTGCCTGACTAGTTATAACTTCTAGCGTAAATCAAAACTCTGATATGGTATGGACGTTTATGTTTGCGTCTTTTATAACTCTCGTGCTTTAAATGCAACCGATTATGGAGCTTGTGCCAATGCTGGTGGTGGTGGCCGATGGGATTTATTTGACTGGTTGACTGTTCGAACTGATGTGACTGATGTGACTGACTGAATTTTGCTGACTCTATTCGAACTGCTGCCTATAAGACGAATGATATTGTATTCACGAGACAATTAACTTAAACTATCGGTGCACAATTTTCTATAAATATAGCCTTGTGTGAATTACCTAGTACTCTAATTCGGAATGTGACTGAAAGATGGATTGAGGAAGGAATATCAATGAGATGGAGCGCTAGCTTGAGGGGAAGTCACGTAATATAATTAGTAATGTTAACGTAATAATATCTATGTCGGGACAAGCGATGATGTGACTTCAATGCTTCCAAGGCAGGGTAATGCAATTTTTGCGGCTAGATGTGATTAAATACTCAATTCAAGGTTCCGAGGTTTAATGTTTATTTTGGTGAACAATGTTTACTGATATATTGAAGGCCAACTGTTTCTGGTAGAACCCGAGTAATGTGATAATTTATGTGAAATACCCGTACTGATTTTTTCTTCTTCAGGAATGGCTAACCCGATTGCCAGCAGACAGGGTAACCGATATTTTTTCTTAACCTTGCCATTCAATTATCCGGTTCGGTTGATTATTTAGTCTGATTGGTGACATGTTCAAATCCGGTCAAATTAACTTCACTGTGGTTAATTTGCAATTTAATCTGTAAGCCTTTTTACGCAATCTTTGATGCCAGGATCGGTTGATGACAGGGTCATCATTTCAACGTTTCGGCTTATACAAACAGATCATTTAGGGATTGTGTCGTGAGGATTTTGATAAACAAGTCTTATTGACGAATTGTCGAATATGTGTTAATATTGTTTCCACACAGCCCTAAGCCGCCGATAATTGCAAGACTATTAATTTCATCTTGTTCAGCAACGTTATTTTCATTGCCGGAAAATTTATCTGATTTATCGGATCATTTATCTGTTATGTTGCACTGTCAAACATGTATTAAGTTCAAAGCTAACTGAGTAAAGTAAATATTTCCCAAGGAAAAGGATATTGAGGAAGGCTGTGTTGGAATGTTTACGATTCTCGCAGTTAACTGTCTCCTTAACAAGCGCAAAATTATGGGATGGTTGTTTGCTCTATGGAAAGATATGGCGGTATGATACAAATCACGGTCATGTACAATTTCGTCCCTGTTCATCTCGCTGTTAAAAATTAACGCCAGAATAAAATCGCTGTCATGAAAATTCGCACAAGTGTCCACACGGTCAGCGTCACCGAGCGCCGCTACCGGTCGCTGGGACACTGACCCCACGCGTCCCATCCCAAAACACATGACGTCATGAACCCCTCCCCTGGACGAGAGGGTCCGGCCAGACGGTCAGACGCTAGCCTAACGAGGGGAAAACCCGTGGATTTCGCTCAGGTGGGACAGTTGTTGTACGTACAGAAAAGTACTGAGCACCAATTACCAGGTGTCCGTACCGAGTACCGAGTACCGAGTACCGAGTACCGAGTACCGAGTACCGAGTACCGAGTACCGAGTACCGTGTACCGAGTACCGAGTACCATGTACCGATTACCGAGTACCTAGTACCGTGTACCGTTACCGAGTACCGAGTACCGTGTACCGTGTACCGAGTACCGAGTACCGTGTACCTTGTACCTTGTACCGAGTACCGTGTACCGAGTACCGAGTATCGAGTACCGAGTACCGAATACCGAGGACCGAATACCGATTACCGAGTACCGAGTGCCGAGTACCGAGTACCGTGTACCGCGTACCGAGTACCGATAACCGAGTACCGAGTACCGAGTACTGAGTACCGAGTACCGAGGACCGAATACCGAGTACCGAGTACCGAGTGCCGAGTACCGAGTACCGAGTACCGCGTACCAAGTACCGAGTACCGATAACCGAGTACCGAGTACCGAGTACTGAGTACCGAGTACTGAGTACCCATTCCTGAGTAACGAGTACCGAGTACCGAGTGTCGAGTACCGAGTACTGAGTACCGATTACCAATTACAGAAACACGACCCGTGGTACACTATAGGCACACAATATACTACACAATGCACACTACACAATACACTACACAATATACACTACACAATATACACTACACAATATACACTACACAATATACACTACACAATATACACTACACAATATACACTACACAGCATAAACTACACACACTCCACAAATACACTACAAATGGTATCACGCCGGCGACGCTTCTTCACAGTTATAAGATACATACATACAAACATACATACATACATACATACATACATACATACATACATACATACATACATACATACATACATACATACATACATACATGCATACATACATACATACATACATACATACATACATACATACATACATACATACATACATACATACATACATACATACATACATACATACATACATACATACATACATACATACATACATACATACATGCATACATGCATACATGCATACATGCATACATACATACATACATACATACATACATACATACATACATACATACATACATACATACATACATACATACATACATACATACATACATACATACATACATTAATACATACATACATACATACATACATACATACATACATACATACATACATACATACATACATACATACATACATACATACATACATACATACATACATACATACATACATACATACATACATACATACATACATACATACATACATACATACATACATACATACATACATACATACATACATACATACATACATACATACATACATACATACATACATACATACATACATACATACATACATACATACATACATACATACATACATACATACATACATACATACATACATACATACATACATACATACATACATACATACATACATACATACATACATACATACATACATACATACATACATACATACATACATACATACATACATACATACATACATACATACATACATACATACATACATACATACATACATACATACATACATACATACATACATACATACATACATACATACATACATACATACATACATACATACATACATACATACATACATACATACATACATACATACATACATACATACATACATACATACATACATACATACATACATACATACATACATACATACATACATACATACATACATACATACATACATACATACATACATACATACATACATACATACATACATACATACATACATACATACATACATACATACATACATACATACATACATACATACATACATACATACATACATACATACATACATACCTACATACATGCATACAGGCATACAGGCATACAGGCATAAAGGTATACAGACATACATGCATACAGACATACAGGCATGCAGGCATGCAGGCATGCAGGCATGCAGGCATGCAGGCATACATACATACATACATACATACATACATACATACATACATACATACATACATACATACATACATACATACATACATACATACATACATACATACATACATACATACATACATACATACATACATACATACATACATACATACATACATACATACATACATACATACATACATACATACATACATACATACATACATACATACATACATACATACATACATACATACATACATACATACATACATGCATGCATGCATGCATGCATGCATACATACATACATACATACATACAGGCAAACAGGCATACAGGCGTACAAGCATACAAGCATACGGGCATACAGGCATACAGGCATACAGGCATACAGGCACACAGGCATACAGGCATACAGGCATACAGGCATACAGGCATACAGGCATACAGGCATACAGGCATACAGGCATACAGGCATACATGCATACAGGCATACAGGCATACAGGCATACAAGCATACAATCATACGGGCATACAGGCATACAGGCATACAGGCACACAGGCATACAGGCATACAGGCATACAGTCATACAGGCATACAGGCATGCGGGCATGCGAGTACGCAGGCATGTAGGCATACAGGCATACATACACATACTTGGAATCATGCATGCATACTGTACGTACACTACATACAAACGTGCAGACGCACGCCCAGAGACAACCGTGCGTGTGGGAGCCGGGGCAAATAGGATACGACGCACGAGGGAGGTATGACGATAACAGCATGGTGTAAACTGACAGTGGGAAATAATGGACAAGATTGTGAGGAGGCCTAGACAATACGTAGCCGCGCCCCTGTGCGTAATATGCCTGCCGACACGGTCTGCTGCACTGACGGGTGATGGGGTAAAAGGGGGTGGAGGTGAATGGGAATTTAACTAAGAGGAGATCATTTTAACAAGAGAAAGCGAAGTTCTCAGATGTATAGACCGGTTTCGGTGGGAATATTTAGTTCGGAAGGAGAAAGTTAGGATAATGGGAGTTAGATGATGATGAGATTTGTTTTGCAAGAGGGTCCATTCCGCGATGCCAGGAAGTGAGCTGGATCGCGCGCCGTAAGCCGCGAAATACTGGCGGGCACTCGAAAGAGTCCGGTAACGCCAGGTTCTGGGAAACCAGGAGGGCCAGAATGGCCATCCGCCTCAGGTAAATGCCGTAGGAGGAGTCAGGGTGCTGGGGTGGCGACGTGTGAGGGCCAGAATGGCCATCCGCCTCAGGTAAATGCCTTAGGAGGAGTCAGGGTGCTGAGGTGGTGACGTGTGCGGGCCGGAATGGCCATCCGCCCCAGATAAATGCCGTAGGAGAAGTCAGGGTGCTGGGGTGGCGACGTGTGAGGGCCAGAATGGCCATCCGCCTCAGGTAAATGCCGTAGGAGGAGTCAGGGTGCTGAGGTGGTGACGTGTGCGGGCCGGAATGGCCATCCGCCCCAGATAAATGCCGTAGAAGGAGTTAGGGTGCTGGGGTGGCGACGTGTGAGGGCCAGAATGGCCATCCGCCTCAGGTAAATGCCGTAGGAGGAGTCAGGGTGCTGAGGTGGTGACGTGTGCGGGCCGAAATGGCCATCCGCCCCAGATAAATGCCGTAGGAGAAGTCAGGGTGCTGGGGTGGCGACGTGTGAGGGCCAGAATGGCCATCCGCCTCAGGTAAATGCCGTAGGAGGAGTCAGGGTGCTGAGGTGGTGACGTGTGCGGGCCGGAATGGCCATCCGCCTCAGATAAATGCCGTAGGAGGAGTCAGGGTGCTGAGGTGGCGACGTGTGGGCCGGAATGGCCATCCACCTCAGATAAATGCCGTAGGAGGAGTCAGGGTGCTGAGGTGGCGTGGATTGGCGATTGGAGCACCACGGAAACCGCAGTAAGTCGTGGATCCCAGCAGCAGTGTTCGGCAGGAATGGACCCAGACAGAAAAGCATGTGTGAGGTTATTCATATTTTCATTTGGTGGATTTAATAGTTAGAGTGGAAAGTTATCCATAGTGAAGAGCTGAGTACATCGGAGACGAAATTCGCTCAGTGAACCAGCTGTTACCCTGGTGCGTTCCCTGTGTAACACTACGCACCACTGGTGGGGATAGGAAAAGAGGGAGGGGTCAGGAAGACGAACCTGACAGTTTACTGCAAAGTATGAAAGATATTGATGATTGAGTGAATGTCTGGGGAGAGTCTGAGTGAAAGGATGTGTGAATGTGTTAGTTCCAGTGGGAGTTCGTCCTCAGCGTGTCGTTGCACTGGGTATGCAGAATAGACATGGAACCGATCACAGAACTCACGGTGTGATAGTCTGAGAGACAATCCGTTGGTGAAATTATGTAAGGAGGAGCCAGAGTGCCATTGGTGCCGGCTCACGAACAAGGAAACCCCGACCTTATTCCACCGGACCAATTCCCGATTAACCCGCTAAATTTCACCACCCCCCACCCTAACCGTGCAGCGACCTATGTGCTCGCCGATGATTGACCTGCCTCCAAAATAAAAAAAATGTATGTACGGGTCTAGTTCGATTCTGCATTTGCAACCACAAAATTTAGTAATATCTCGAAAACACGGGGATATAACATTCTGAAAATGCCATATTTCGATTCCTGATCTCCAGAAAACCCAGTGAGCAAAAATCTTAATAATGTTGCAAATTGTTGACAATTGTTGCAAGCCGTTAAAATTGTTGCAGATTACGCCAGAGAGCCTCAAAATTGATGTCATTCCATTCAGCGGCCCAAAATTAACCAGAAAAAGAGTTTGTCAAAAATGTCAAAAAAAAATGTTGCAATGTTGCATAAAATGGCAGAACCATGCAGAAGCGAAAACCCGTTACACTAGCAGCGGCAGACCAGACAGGCGAGAGTGACAATCTCGGCACGTCCTTCGGCGGCGGACAGCTACATGCCAGAATACAACTCTCGTTCGTCCGTTCGTTACTCCCTCTGGCTCGCATCTCGGGTGTTGCCATTGCGGCTCAGTTGGGCGCGGAATCCGGCGGCCAAGGCCACCACCACACCGTCATCGCGCAGGTTAGTCGGGTCCGGGTGGATGGTGCTCAGGCGCCGGAGGCGAGCTCCGGCCAGGGCGGGGCACCGCTGCAGCACGTGCCGCGGGGTGTTAGCCCCTTCTCTGCATAGCCGGCACAAAGCGGTGGGACACCCCTCGGCGCTGCACTGCCCGCAGCTGGGCGTAGGTCGGCGGCCGTTCCGGTGGAGGTACTGCTCCGAGCCGCTCCAGTGGCCGGCTCGGAGCTGGCGGATGTCCACCGTGGCGAGACGGTCGCCGTCGCCGACCGGGCCCGGCTGGCAGGTTTCATGATCCTTGTACCGCCCGTCAGGCCATGATCGCTGCCAGGTGGAGGTGGCGGATCGGGAGACGATCTTCTGGGTGGTGGTGTCGTCGATGGGCGTGTCTTGCTGGGGGAGGGCGCTGCCGCGCTGGCCTCTTTCGCGAAGACGTCCGCTTACTCTCGCCAGCGGCGGCGGCCGGTCTACGAAAGGGCAGCGATCGGGTGGCGGAAGACGACGCCAGGACAGCGGCTTGTCTGCGGTCGCGCAGCGGCCGTTTAGCGACAGATGGTGGCAGGTCAGCGATGACCGCCAGATCACTTTGAGCTCCGGCTGTGCTGGCGAACCTGGTTCGCTGCTCTTTGCTGTGCTTTGATCTCAGCGCGAGCGGCATTCAACTGCCTGAGCCGTAGGTGGAGGCGAGTGCTGGCCAGCTTCCTCGCCACACGCTGATCCACGCGAGGCTGTTTCTGATGGATCAGCTGGACAAAACGCCGCAGAACGTCAGGCTGCTGATCGGCATCGGCTTTCATGACGTTCGAAAAGATCTTCTCGAAGTATCGGACGGCCATCATCCACCACGCAGATGGCACGAACAGCTGGCCTCGGCTGATCGTCGCGATCCACCCACTGGGAACCGACGCCATGTCTGCAGGCGACGCACTGGACGTAGGACGGCCGAGGCTGCTGTCCATGGGACGGTACTTGCTGGCTACGAACGCCAGCGCCTCTCGCTGCATGCCGAGCTCGGTGGATGCCGATCCAGTCGACGGTCCTTCCCGGGGATCATCGCTGGTGCCTGGCGCCTGAAGCTCTGGGCGCGGGGACATTGCGCGCTGGAACGCCTCCTAGCAGTCAAGCTGATCGCGCTCAGCAACGACCTTGTCTGGGTCGTGGATCTGAAGAAGACAAAATCGCTATAACATCCATATTTAAAACAACACTGAAAAAGCAATGCAACAGTTACGGACTACCTGCATTTGCAAGTTCTTTATCATGTACATTTTCCTTTGCTTTCAATATACTAAGCAAATAGTAATCTCGATAGCTTAAAATAATGCAATGAGGTACTGACAATTTCAATGAGTGTAAAACCAAATAAGTCATAAATTACAACTATGGGAATGTCGCTGCGGTAGAATGACGCATTCAATGAAGAATAGCATTCATTTTCAACGTGCACAACTTACAGTCAATAAATAATCAGGAATCAGGAAAAATAGTACTGCTCAGTTCATATGGCAGCTACACTGACGCTCACAGACCACAGGTGATATTTGCATGTGGTCGGTTCATTTTTGGGGGTGATTTAAATACAAATGGAAATGGAAAACATCAGCAATGATAATTTAAAGCGTACGATTTTGTTCCCGACACATTTGAATCACTCGCCATTTGACCAAATACACGTAATGGCTAAATTAATCCGTTGACACACGTACCTGTACGTCCAGACCAGAGTTCGCCATGGGCTCGGCTGGCCCTATGGGCCGTGGGCTGGGCCTGGACTGGGCCTGGGCCGGGCCTCAACTTTAACCCTCGCCCGGGTAGGGGTGGATGCCACCCCCTCGGTTTTTCTGGAATAACTCGCGTAGTTTCTATCCGATTACAATACAACTTTCAGTACCCTACTTTTAAAAAAATTGACACATAATCTGAAAATGTTCATTTCTAACCCACATGACCCGTGACCTATGATTTGTTTCTCAAGGTCATGTCAGGCGCAACTGGCGTCCGCAGATCGATGCTTGTAACCTGTGCAGTTTCCGAGTGTTTGTTGTTCAGGAGCATTTGCAAAGGTGTCTCCAGGTGACAGTTGTGGTTTCCACTGATATTGTGACCTCTATTGACCTTTTCAGAGGTCAACTGAGGTCATTGACCTACGATGACTTCATATGATTTGTTTGGGGTTCAGGCGGTTTCTAGGACAATTTGTGACGCTGATTTCAAATTTGGGATCCATTTAAGATAATTATTTGTTTCACTGGGGTCATGCGGATCCACAGGTCAACCGAGATCACTGACCTCAGAAGACCTGACATGACCTTTTTGGAATTTTGCAGTTTTTAGGACATTTTGTGACGTTGATTACAAATTGGGCACCTATTAAGCATTATGATATGCTCATTCACGATTCTAGCTCGATCAAATTCAATTTATACGCATTTTCAATTTTGATGACTTTTGGGTCATTGACATGACCTCAGAGGTCACCTAATGACCCAAGACCTTAAAACCGGATATTAGCAGCTTCCTCTCGTCACAAGGAACACGCTCGTTTTGGAATCGAAGCTCTAGCTCAATTAGGGGCGAAACGTTAAGGGGGGTCGTACCCCCCCTTACCCGAACTCATAGTGATTTTGCCCTACCCGGGCAAGGGTTAAGGAAATCACTGGGCTCTGGATGGGCCTGGGCCTGACAATTTCGAAGTAATGCGCACGTCGCAAAAGCTCAGGTCAGAGCTAAAAAAAATAACCAGCAGTTCACTTACACAACAACACACTGTTGCTGTGGCTGTGGCTTTTTTTGGGTTAGCATAGTTGGTTCATTGTTTCACATTTATAGTATACAAGTAAATATGCTGGGATAATGGTTGCAAATTGTGTGAAAATAATGATATGCTTAATCTGAACGGGCCGGACCGGGTCTGGGCCTCAATATTATTCATTTGACCGGGCCTGGTCCGGGCCTGGGCTTGGTGTTCATGGGCCTGGGCCGGGCAGGGCTGGGGTTGGTGGGCCCGTGACGAACATTGGTCCAGACCCTCCACGGTAGCATTGCTCAGGCAGCTGGGCTGCTGCAGCTGTTGGCCGGTGCTTAGGAAGTCGGCATCCGTCTCCAGCTGAAACGCCCGTCTGGTGTTCACGGCATACAACGGTGATGGGGCCATGAGGAGATTACGGAGCCGCACGCGGGCCTCCAGGGCGTCCAGGGTGGTGTTCGCACCACACATCCCACGCAGCTGTGAGAACGTGTTCTCCAGGCAGTCTTGATTCAAATGAGACGTCATCACGTACTTGAGGTTTCGGGTTGGCTCAGGCTGACTGCAGATCGCGGTACAGTCCGCGCAGTGACGCCGAGCTCCGCTGTATGCCGTGCTGGAACGGCAGCAGGTCGGCACGTTCCAGAGGCTGCTTAGGCGACACTTTGCGTGCTTGCGTTATCAGGCGGTCCATGAGGTCCAGGGCAGTCTCCTGTGCGGCCGTCGCTTTTGTGGATATGCCGAAGCCGCAGCGCTCCAGCTTGGCGTCGTAAGGTGACCTGCTGTTCATGGTGTCAAACCACTTGTCGACCACATCCACCGCCTCTGCTTGCGCTTCGTGACCTGACAGGTGTCTGGCCATGGCAGCGGAGACTTTGCCAGAGAACGCCCGGGTGGCCAAGCAGACTTGCTGGCTTGCCTGCCCAGTAGCCTGTGGATATAAACTAGTATTAATATTGTGGTGTGTAACAAATGAATAGGATCGAGGACACGATATACACTGAAAACCTTTTTTACAAGGGTACTAGCATTCAACAGTGTTTTGACGAAATACAACAGTACAACTTCTGTTGAATCTATGTAACACTTGTTCAAGGCTTGTCGGCATCTCTCCTGTAATAAACTACAAGGTATCTACTACGGCAGTAGATTAGATCGTCGTGACGTCATTACCTTTGAAAGTAGCACCATTGCTTTGATTGATTGATTGATTGATTGATGTATTTCGCAACTCATCCACGATGGACATGGCTTTTAAAAGATGCACGTCATTTCTGTTAAAAAACAAGGGCATAAATTCAGGTACACGTACAATACACATCACAGTTTCGTCGTTTGCACAGACATCATTTCGCCTCTATCCGTCCAATATCGTGCGCTTTAGGTTGGTCCGGAACGCCGCTGCGCTTGGGTCTATCCCTAGTTTGTTCGGTGTGCTCACTCCTCTGCTGCACAGTCGGCTTTTCCCCGTCTCTGTGCGCATTCGCGGCATTGTGAACCGGTCAGCTCGTCTGGTGGCATGCGTATGTTGCTCGTTTGACCGCGGCCAAATGCTGTCGCTGATGCACTCTGGTTGTCCGGCTACAATGGCCATCAGCACAGAGCTCACAGTGTGGTAATCTACCAACTGTTTCGCAGTAAGCCAACCGAGTTGTCGGATGGCGTCGGTTATGTGATCGTACTTGCGTCGGCCGGTCACGACTAGAGATGCAAAAATTCCCCCAAAAACAGGAACCGGCCCCGCACCGCCACCGCTCATACATGAGTTGGGACCGGCATCAAGGCCGGCCACATGTGGCAGCACCCGCCAGGCCCGGCACGCGGCAGCTCAAGCTAGGAATCTGCATGTATACTTCATTCTACACTTAAAATCTTTTAGCAGGAATATTTATAGTTTGCAATGTGCATTTTGCACCATTTTAACACACACCACATTGAAACACCAATGGATAATGGATATATATGGACCATGGAGTAAAGAAATCCCACACAAGTCAGAACTTGAGATAAATAATCAACAACAGACTAACAGGAAAGTCAAACAGGTCAAGGTGAGTAGACTTCTTTCATCTTTGGTGGTTTGCAAAAATAAAAAACAAAAATAAGACGCATGATAGATATATAGATCATGCAAGTCCAAACGAGCAGCTTAAAAGTATGTAATAAGTATGCATTCATCACTCAACATCACACAATGCAATGTTTGGGTTGTAATTGTAATAGCTTCTACAAACAATGTTGAGGTTAGAGGTACTACAACCTACTTACTTATTTGATCAATGTTGACATGGACTAGTAAATACTAAATATACTTCACAGGATAATGGGGAAAAGGCAAGTTTTCCTGGACATTTAAGTATGACAAACATACTAAAAACATTGGGAGTGACAATCATATCTTGAATGATAAAAGTAAAATAATCGACCTGTTTTAAATTACAGAGTATCTATCCTCGGTTTTCTCACTATCCAAGCCAAGATATCTATAACTAACATCTAAGCCAGTCACACACAGAGCCACTCTTATACGGCCTTGTCACATATTTATACAGCCTTGGGCAGTGAGCACAGATAAACATAGCTTGAGCTACTTCACTGCCAAAGCCAAGGCCGTACAACTGCCTTGGTACAACTTCACACGTCCGTCAAGCTAGCAGCAGATTCATATTCGCGAATCTGCTGCTGCCAGACAGACATTCGCCGGGCTCGAATATACTGCTACTGGCAGCAGATTCGGCGAATGTCTGTCAGCTGGCAGCATATTCGTGAACAACTTCCGCGGCCTTCTTGGCGCATCTTAGACGCGAGCAGCAGATTCAGATATTCGCCGGGCTCGAATATACTGCTACCAGCAGCAGATTCGGCGAATGTCTGTCAGCTGGGAGCATATTCGTGAACAACTTCCGCGGCATTTTTCGCGCATCATCTGAACGCCAGCAGCAGATTCGCAACGTGATGTGTTTGAGTTGAGTTGTTCGGTGAGAGATGGGTACCTTCTAGGTAAGTAGGTATTGATCAACGTATTACTGACTTGAAGCAGTCAGTGAGTAGCACCTCTAACCTCCTACTTACCTAGAAGGTACCCATCTTTCACCGAACAACTCAACTCAAACACATCACGTTGCGAATCTGCTGTTGGCGTTCAGATGATCCGCGAAAAATGCCGCGGAAGTTGTTCACGAATATGCTGCCAGCTGACAGACATTCGCCGAATCTGCTGCTGGTAGCAGTATATTCGAGCCCGGCGAATATCTGAATCTGCTGCTCGCGCCAAAAAGGCCGCGTAAGTTGTTCACGAATATGCTGCCAGCTGACAGACATTCGCCGAATCTGCTGCCAGTAGCAGTATATTCGAGCCCGGCGAATGTCTGTCTGGCAGCAGCAGATTCGCGAATATGAATCTGCTGCTAGCTTGACGGACGTCAACTTCACTGCTGTGCGTAATGGCGGCTGAAGTATTTGACAATTGTGAAGCGTTGAGCTCAAAACGGCGCAGACAATTAATCCCGTCACCGAAATGACTAACTTTATCACCATAATTACTTAAAATCACCAAAATGAAAATGTCAACATATTGCGGATTCGGCAGATGGACTTCTTTAAAAAATATTTAAACTTCAACTGACACCAATGGTTAAGATTTAATACTACAGCTTATTTTCGAATACGAACATGAACAATTGTCTTCACACAATTCTGAGGCGTCGCGATTCTGAGGTGTGAAGTTGTGAATATCTGTCAGCGACACATTCGCGAATATCGATCTACTGCTTAATTGACACACGTGATTCTTTTACGGTCCAGTCCTGGCGAATTCGTCGCAAATGTGACTCATCAAAACACATTGTTTGGAAATTGGGTTTGAATGTGTTGTCGGGGAGTGTGTCACGTTTAATTATGCAAGGTCATATATAAATTATGGAGCTATTGTGATAAGAAGTTGAAGTGGAACTAGACAGGTTTGCATTCTGTGATAGGTCTTGGCCATTTAAGATTTCTTTGCAAAATGTTTTTGTTTGTGTTTTGCAGTCTTTCCACCTTTATAATTGTAATTGCATAAAATACAATATTTGTTCACTACCAAAACTACAAATGATATGACTTGAATATGTCCTTTCTCATGTGGAACTAAATAGTAAATATGTATCAATAAATATTCTCAGTAATATGTATTTACAATAGTATTAACAATAATTATTATCATATACGTGGGTGGTTTTGTTCCATAGGTACTTATTTGTTATACAAAATAATTTGGGGTGACCTGGGGCAATGGGATGACTAAATATAATATTGTATGCCACCCCACCTAGTTACTAGTGATGACAGTGGAATATGATTTGGGGTAATGTTTCTGTTTGACTGCACTCGACTCTCACACTGCTGCAGTGACTGAGCTGATGAATTGATCATGAATTGACCCTGTAGTTTGATTTATTAAGTTTCACTGGTGTGTCCACTCCTTGCTAGGTCGTACTAGTTATCACTTTTAATTTGTAAACTAGGACATTGTTATGTGTTATGCTGGTGTTTTACTGTTGTATATTTTGTTTTCTCAATTTATCATGATCTTTAAGCATGTATGTTCTGACTTCTGCCAATATTTATTTCTATTTTTTTGTTTTAATTGATAACTTGTGCTGAGCCCGGCATGAGCCCGGCAAGCCTGAGTTCAGACACAGCTTCAGGCACGCCGGGCCTGAATTTGGGCCCAGCGCCGGCTCCGTGGTCCTGAAATTTGCGTCTCTAGTCACGACTCTAGCACAGAAGTTGATGATTTTCTGGACGCGGTGGAGCTGAACTGCGCCACACGAGCCGTACACAGCTATGCAGTAACGCACCATTGACAATACCAGTGCCTGGACTATGTTTTTCAGAGACGAGTTCGGGATCACGTGTCGCGCGTGGCTCAAGGCGATGAGCATGCCCGTGCACTTGTTGGTCATGGTGTCTATATGGCTATGATAGTTGAGATGTCGGTGGATTGTGAGGCCTAGATTTTTGACCTGTCTCGATTCGGGAATCACAGTCCCGCAGAAACTCAGTGTCACCGGTGGTAAGTCTCTCAGCATGGCTGGTGTGCCCAGGACTAACATCGTCTTCTTTCCGTTCAGTTTCACACCGTTGTGACAGAACCACTGGTACAGTGAGCCGAGCGCAGCTTCCATTCGGGCGGTAAGCTGCTGCAGGTCCTGCTTTCGCCCGCTGATCAGGACCTGTGTATCATCGGCGAATTGAACGACCGTGATGTCGTCAGGCACACACTGGCTCATGTCATTGGCAAATATCATGTATAAGATGCAGCTAAGAGCGCCGCCTTGGTAGACGCCGATCGTGTTTGGCTTTGCTCGCGATCTGATGTTTTTGCCATCCGCCCCACGTATCTGAGCCTGCTGTGTGTGACCGGTCAGGTAGTTTGTAAACCAGTCGGTGTCGACTCCAAACAGGGATAGTTTGTCCAAAAGTTTCTGATGTGGCACAACGTCAAAGCATTTCGATAAATCCTGTAGGACCAGAAGCGAAATTTGGCCTTTGTCCATGGCGTGAAACACCTTGTCTGTAATGACGTAGAGCGCCGTTTCGGTTGAGTGCTTTTTGCGATAGCCGTGCTATGCTGAAGAGAGAAGTTTGTTTGTTTCGAGATAGCCGGTGAGTTGATTTTGTACGACTTTCTCCACGAGCTTCATAATAGCTGGCAAAATCGAAATAGGGCAGGTATCTGCTGGGTTATTCGAGGCCTTCCCCTTGGGGATAGGCGTCACTAGTGCGTGCTTCCAGGGTGACGGGACGACTCCGGCTACGAGGCTGGTATTCACCACATCCAGCAGAGGGTGTACCAGCCCAAAGCAAAAGGTCTGGAGCATTGCGACGCTGATCCCGTCGTTGCCGACAGAGCTTGATGGTTTCATGGACACGAGCGTTGCGCATAGCGAGTCGAAATTAATGGGCTGAACTTTGAATGCGCTAGTGCTGATACGCGGCAGCCGCGTCGGAACGGGCGCGGCTGGTGCCGGGACGCTAGCCGCGGTGGTCGGCCCGACCGAAACGTAGTAGTCGTTCAGCGCGTCTGGTGTTACATTTGGCGTTTCGCACTGCTGTTTCTTTCGGCCGATAATCGACTGGAGAACTCGCCACAGGCTGCCGGGGTCTCCCCGACCTATCTCCCGCTGGTACAGTGCCCGGCAGTCTCTGCGGATAGCCGCCCGGCACAGCCTGTTCACGTGCTTGTACTGGACGCGGTCGCGTACGGTCAGAGCCGCGCGGCGGCGCTGCAGTAGCTGCTATGTTTCGTATGTCAGCGGCTGCGAGTTACGAGGTCTTACACGTATGCGTTTGTGCGGGGCGACAGTATCCATAAGAATATCTGTTGAAACGACAGCCACTTCTGGTCTGGTGAGACACAATGGTACACTGGGGTCCAGTCGGTATCTAACAGCTGTTGGCAAAATGCTGCAGCGTCAACCTTGCGGATGCAGCGCCGCCCCATCGTACATCCGCCAGGATCGGTTACACGGTCTCCAAGACGCATGACCGCCCGAGTAAAATCGTGCGGGCCGCCGTAGTGACAGCGCGTCACTCCAGCTCGACGCACGGGCTCTTGCCCTTGTCGTAAGGTGGTTTCAATGTGGTCACCTACCACAGCATGACTAGATGAAAACTACCTTGACCAGTCACACAGCGACAGTTTTAGAAATGTCAGTTTTCGTCGATAGATGGCGCAGTACAAACAATATATGTTTTGCTATGTTTTTTTCTTATTCTATGCTTCGCGTTTAATCGTAGCATTTGTATGATGGGCCATTCAAGTGCATGACAACTCTCTCCACACATGCTTATGGGTCTTTTGTTTGCATGTTATCTTTCTTTTTTGGAATCGTCCCCAGTTTGCTCAAACTCGAAAGTTTTTGTGACTATAAATGCTATATATACAAGTAAGTCAGTGCAGATGGTCCATCATCACCTTCGCAAACACGCTCACGCACCTTCGCCGATTCTTGGTACGATTTCCACGCTTCCGCTCGTTTTCCATCGTCGTTGTCGTTGTCGTTGCTTAGTTTGCTTTGCTTAGGTTTCGTTCTCACTCGGTTTATTGTTTTCCGGCTCCGTTGCTTGCTTTTTCCCCGTCATGGGGAAAAAGCGCCGAAAACAAGATGTCTCGGACTCTGACTCTGACCCGAACCTGACCTCTCCTGATCTCCCAATGGACTCTGACTCCACGGTCACTGATCCTCGCTCGTCCCAGACCTCTGCCCCCGGCACCGACCCTCGCTCGTCCATGACCTCTGCCCCCGGCACCGAACCTCGCTCGTTCATGACCTCCGCCCCCGGCACTGACCCTCGCTCGTCCCATGCCTCCACTCCCGGTACCGACCCTCGCTTGTCTACTGACCACGCACGGAACCCTGGCTCACCATTGACCACGACTTCTGACCAGTACCTGGATTCCAATGGCTCGTTTCTGGTGATTAAGCCTACCGACGACAATGTCTCGTTCCGCAAAATCAACGTGTTTTGGCCCACCAAACAACTCAAAGGCATCTGCGGCTCATCCTCTCTCCAGATCGAAACTCCGGCAAACGGCACACTCGTTGTCAAGACCGAGACTAACGCACAAACAAAAAAACTGCTACAGTGTACCAAGTTCTGTGAGAAGGCGGTCACTGTCTCGCTGCACCATGCTCGGAACACCACACAGGGTACGGTTTTCGCCCCGGAGATGAGATTTATGTCCGAGGAGGACATTCTCGAAGGTCTCCGCTCAGGAGTCTCGCACGTGCGACGTCTAACAACTTTCCGTGACGGACAGAGGCGTGACACCAGCCTTCTTGTCCTCACGTTCCAGACAACCACGCTACCGTCTACTTTAGTCGCTGGATACCTCAGATACAACGTACGCGTCTACATCCCGAACCCCCTTCGCTGCTACAAATGCCAAAAATTTGGCCACAGCGTCAAATTTTGTAAGCAAGAGGCCCGGTGCCACAAGTGCGGTGCAGCGCCGCACGACGGCTCTGCCTGTTCTGCACCAGCCAAGTGCCTGAGCTGTGGATCCACAGACCACATCGTGACCTCCACTCAGTGTCCCATGTGGAAGAAGGAGAAAGAGATTTGCGCCCTGAAGGCTCTTCCAACATTTCATACCCACAGGCACGTCGCGCGGTAGAAGACAAGACGCCCTCTCCGACTTCCAAGACCTACGCACAGGTAGCGAAAAAGCAAACGGCCACATGTGAAACTCAAACTGAGCCCCTACCTCAGCTCCCTCCCCTCAAACTGTTGGCACTTCTCAGACCAGCCACAGTGGAAACCAGCACCACGACCACCGCTTCCCCGGCCCTTGAGCCGCCGCCCGTGACCCGGTGCGCCAGCACTCGGCCCGGCCGTGACAGGCTCGCACCGCAGGCTATGGTTCGTTTGGGCTCGGCCCATACAGACCGCCGGCAGGAGAGCGGCACACGACCGGCCCGTGACGACCAGACTCCCAAAATACAGCCCTCACCTCAAGCCCCACAGCGTACTAACACGAATCAGGAGCGGCCGACACGTCCTGCTATACGTGTAGCATTGGGTCGGGCTCGATCCATCTCGTTTCCTCGTTACATTCCACCAATAGCCCACCATTGACTTGTCTCTCTGCTAGATATATAGACATATATACTGTATAATATAGTATATAAAAGATAGTATATAAAATATATAATATGGCATATAGTATATAGTATATAGTATATGGTATATAAATGTATATATACACATATAAATGTATAAATATAGACAAGACATATACGAAAACGATCATTATCCAATTTCCTTCGTCAGACATTTATACCCCAATGCAAAACATCTTCCATACATTAGCACTGCCCTCATTACTCGATAATGAACACCCATATCTGTTACGGCTACTTTTCATTATTTACCAAATATTTCGTTCGAAACGAAACAAACTCGCCATTTTTCTATGACCCTTAAACATATTTCAATACAAATGATTCATCACAGGCATGCAATGGTCATATTGACCGAAATGCCTAAAATTTAACAAAACAAACAAAACAAGCAGATGGTCAGCCCCCACCCCCTCACGTTCGTTGCAGATAGGCTTACACACGATTCGCTCCGCTCGCTCGCTCGCCGGTTTGCTCGCTCTGTTTCGTTTGGTTTCCTTAGTTCACATTAGGTAGGTTTCTTGCATTTTCTTTTCAGTTCCGTCCTGCTTCTTCCCCATGTCGGGGAAAAAGCGCCGTAAGGACGAACTATCGGATTCTGACTCGGACCTCAACCTGACCACCCCTCCTGATCATGCCATGGACTCCGACTCCCCGGTACCTGACCCTCGCCCGTCCCCGACCACTGCTCCCGACTCCGACCCTCGCTCGTCTCCGACCACTGCTCCCGACTCCGACCCTCGCCCGTCCGTGACCTCTGCCCCCGGCACCGACCTTCGCTCGTCCATGACCACCGCCCCCGGCACTGAACCTCGCTCGTCCTCTGGCCACGCACGGAACACTGACCTCGGCTCATCTGCACCCACCGCCCCGGCTACCGAACCGCATCTGGAACCCTTTGGCTCATTCCTAGTGATTAAGCCGACGGATAGCAACATCTCATTCCGTAAAATCAACATCTTCTGGCCCACCAAACAGCTCGACGCCATCTGCGGAACAGGCTTGCTCCAAATCGAAACCCCGGCAAACGGCTCACTGATCGTGAAAACGGAAACTCGTGCCCAGACCAAGAAACTGCTGCAGTGTACCAAATTCTGCGAGAAGGCGGTCACTGTCTCACTCCATCACGCCCGCAACACCACCCAAGGAACCATCTTCGCTCCGGAGATGCGGTTCATGAAGGAAGACGAAATTCTCGAGGGTCTCCGCCCGGAAGGAGTATCACACGTGCGGCGACTGACCACCTTCCGAGACGGTCAGAGGCGCGACACCAGCCTCCTCGTTCTGACCTTCCAGACCACCACTCTGCCGTCCACCCTGCTCGCTGGCTACATCAAATACAACGTGAACGTATTCATCCCCAACCCCATGCGCTGCTTCAAGTGCCAGAGATTCGGACACACCGTCAAATTCTGCAAGGGAGATGCCAAGTGCCACAGGTGTGGTGAAGCGCCGCACGAAGGCTCTGCCTGTGCCGCACCAGCCAAATGCCTGAGCTGCAAATCAACCGATCACACCGTCTCATCCACCCAGTGCCCCATCTGGAGAAAGGAAAAAGAAATCTGCGCACTGAAGGCCTCCTCCAACATGTCGTACCCACAGGCGCGTCGCGCAGTCGAAGAAAAGGTATGCACTCCGACATCAAAGACATACGCACAGGTAACCAAAAAACAAACAGTCACGAGTGGAACTCAAACAGAGCCCCTGCCCCAACTCCCGCCTCTCAAACTCCTGACTCCTCCCAATCCGATCGCCAGTACCCCAGCCACCGCCACCCCGGCCCCTGAGCCGCCCGCGACCAGATGCACCGACACCCAGACCGAAGATGACCGGCCATGCCCTCCGGCTATGGTCCGTCCAGGCCCACATCGGGTAAACAACCGACCGGACCGGGCCGCCCAGCCGGTTCAGACACGCTCCTCCCCTCTCTCTCAGACGGGACAAGGAACGAGCCAGGAGCGGCAGCCGCGTCCTGCCGTTCGTGTGGCTATGGGCCACTCTCGTTCCACGTCCGCTGGAAGTGACCCACCTCGTCGAGGTGGGCGAACACACAACAGAGTCCAATGATGTCCAATATACTCCAGTGGAACTGCTGTGGACTCATCTCTAAATGGAGCGAAATGAAAAACTTCTTTTCTGTACTTGCGCCGATTATTATTGCCTTACAAGAAACATGGTTTTTGCCTACGGATAATTACAATTTCAACCTTTTCGATTACTCCCTTTACCGTCACGATGAAATATTTGGACAGCGTAGACACGGAGGTGTCGCTCTGTATATTCATAACAATTTCACACATGATAAAATCGACTTACAAACAGATCTGCAGGCAGTGGCTTGCACAGTCCATATCAACGGTCGTACCATAGATGTTTGTAGCATTTACATTCCTCCAAGTAGTGATACAGATGATTTAAACCAACAACTCGACAACCTAGTAAACCAGTTTCGGAACCCGTTTCTTCTCCTCGGAGACTTTAACGCCCACAGTCCCGACTGGTGGACCGGGCAACAAATGAATATTCGAGGTCAGAAGGTTGAAGATTTTGTTTCTGCACACAATCTAGTAATACTTAACAACGATCAACCAACATTTTTCAGCCTATCACACAACACTGAATCGGCGATTGATCTTTCTCTTTGTTCACCCTTACTTGGTACATGGTTTGAATGGAGCGTGGATGGTGATATACACAACAGCGATCACTATCCAATTTCTCTCAGAACAACATTTCACCATGATGGAACTCCCTTCTTTTTGCCCCGCTGGAACCTCGACAAGGCGGAGTGGCATATATTTACCGAGTTATGTGAAGATATCCAAATAGAACAAGAAGATAATCCTGAACAATGTATTTCTGACATAACACAAGCAATTTTGTTAGCAGCAAATCAAACAATACCTAAAACGAAACCCTGTTTGCGCAGATCTGCCGTTCCATGGTGGTCTCCTGCAATACGACAGGCTATTGCTAGAAGGAAAAGGGCCTTTAGGGCATACCTTCACCATCGAACACAACAAAACCTAATAACCAGAAACAGGGAACGAGCTTGCGCTCAAAGAATAATTCGAACGGCCAAACGAGCTTCCTGGCAACGCTTTCTTTCTCGATTTACGCATTCTACTCCTCTTAGTAAAATCTGGCAATTAGTTCGTCGCTTATCGGGCAAACGATGTCAACCGAGCATTCCAATCATTCGCATTCCTGGAAACCATGACTCCATTAGTGAACCGAAAGAGGTCACTAATATCTTGGCTGAGAGATTTGCACATCACAGTTCAAACAACAATTACTTCCATGGCTTTATCGAAAATGCACAGGCGGCTTTCTACACTCGGCCAGCAGCCTTCCTTTCTAACAACGAAGAAGATTACAACAGTTTATTTTCGCTTTCAGAGTTAAAAACGGCCGTTACCTCCGCTGGTAATACATCGGTAGGGCCTGATGATTTACATTACGCTTTCTTTCGTCATCTTTCGGATGCTTCTTTGGTTATGATGCTACGTTCATTAAATAATTTATGGCAAAGACATGTTTTTCCAGAAGCCTGGAGGGAGAGTATCATTATTGCTATCCCCAAACCAGGGAAACCCAGAAACAACCCGGATAATTATCGCCCGATTGCCCTTACAAGCTGTTTTGGAAAGATATTCGAGAGAATGGTTGCCAAGCGATTATCATTTATTTTGGAAAAAGAAACACTACTGTCGAAATACCAATGTGGTTTTCGTAAAAATCATAGTCCCATAGACCATCTCATCAGATTAGAAACAGATATTCGAAAAGGTTTCAGAGGCAAAAAGCACACGACTGCCGTTTTCCTGGACATTAGAAAGGCCTATGACATGGTGCATAGACCAGCCGTCATCCATAAGCTACACAGACTTGGCATAAAGGGGCATCTAGGTTCTTACATATATAATTTTTTGACTGGCATGAGACAGTTCAGCGTTAAATGCAGGTCCATTTTCTCAAACCCTCAGCAGATGGAAAACGGCCTACCCCAGGGAAGCTGCCTCTCTCCTCTGCTGTTTAATATTTTCATAGATGATTTATTTAGTGATATTCCTCCAGGTATTTCCTTTTCCCTTTTTGCTGACGACAGTGCAATGTGGTGCAGCGACCGAGATTATGACGTCTCCACAATCCGCCTACAGACAGGTCTCGCAAAGTTGGAGCTTTGGTCCAGAAGAAATGGTTTGGAATTTTCCACTGAAAAATCTGCAGCCATCATATTTAGTCGCACCTCAAACATTCAACCATCACGAAACCTCCACATTTATAACAACACGATTCCATATGTTTCCAAATTTAAGTTTCTTGGAGTAATCCTAGACAGAAGGCTTTCCATGCAACAGCATGCAAAACACATTAAGATGAAATGCAGCTCCAGACTTAATTTATTTAGATGTCTCACAGGTACTCCATGTGGTGCAGATCGAGCAACATTACTGCGTCTATACAAAGCGTTAGTTCTTCCCATTATAGAATATGGTGCAGCTGTATATGCTGGAGGTAGTAAAACGGCATTAAAATCACTTGAAACAATACAAAACTCATTTATTAGAATTGCCATAGGTGCGATGAAGACGTCGCCCGTATCTGCCTTACAGGTAGAGGCCAATATCCCTCCACTCTACGTAAGACGAATGGATCTCTCACTTCGGTATGTCGCTAAGATTAAACAGAATCCAGAACACGCATCTCATACAGCTATTAATATATTACCCCATATACACCACAACTACGTTGGACCTAGTGAAAGGCGCTCGGGACTGACTATAGCGTCACGAGTCAATTTATTTAGCCAAGAACTTCAATTTAACATGCCAAACATAACACCTTTGCCGGACTTGAATGTGGTACCGTGGAAACTGCACCCTAGATCAGTATCTTTTCTCTTCACATTTAACAAAAAAGACGTATCCTCGCAGGAAGCTCAGCAAATCTTTTTACGTTTTCAAGAAGAACATATGGATTTTCAGTTTATTTACACCGACGGATCGAAGGGAAACGAAGGTACAGGAAATGCAATTGTAGTGGATGGACTGGCGAATTTAACCGGTAGACTGCCAGATGGTACATCTATATTCATTGCCGAACTCCATGCGATCCTGATCGCCCTTAAATTTGTTCATCTTCAGAATATAAGGAAGACATGCATTTGCTCCGATTCTAGGTCTGCCCTAGAAAGTATCATCTGCCCATCCTTTAATCAATACTTACACTTTGAATTGTTGAATGTTCATCAAACACTTGTTGAAAACGGAGCACAAATACAGTTTCTTTGGGTGCCAGGGCACAGCGGAATCCCTGGCAATGACCGTGCGGACGAGGAAGCCAAGGCAGCACTTGCTCTGCCAAATATCACCGACATCCCCACCAACTTTCATTCCATTAAATCTGCAATACGACAAAATACAAGATTATTCTGGCAGAGGAAGTGGAGCGATGATCCTGCCCGTACACAATTACACGAAATCAAGCCAGACATAGGAATATGGACATCGTGTTTCAGGCAAAATCGATTAGAGGAGAAAGCATTGACAAAGTTGAGAATAAGTCATACATATCTCACTCACTCATATATATATTCACAGTCAATAAGGCCAGTATGTACTACATGTAATCAAACACTCACGGTCAAACATATATTGTTATATTGCGACGACTTCATCAACCAAAGACGCGTCTTAAAGGACTACTGCACGGCAAAAAACATTCCATTTTCTTTGTTCGTCCTGCTGGGTGATGAAAACCCTGACCTCATTAAGCTCTTATTTCAATTCCTGAGAGACATCAACATACTTAATCGATTATAATATTTCATATAGCAGAAAATATAGTTGAATGAAAATATACAGGCGCGAAATGATCCGAGTGGATCGAAGCGCCTCAAACCTAACAAACTAACAAACTAACTGCAGATGGTCACACATAGACCCCTTCGCAGACACGCTCACGCACCTTCGCCGATTCTTGGTACGATTTCCACGTTTTCGCTCGTTTTCCATCGTCGTTGTCGTTGCTTAGTTTTCTTTGCTTAGGTATTGTTCTCACTCGGTTTATTGTTTTCCGGCTCCGTTGCTTGCTTTTTCCCCATGATGGGGAAAAAGCGACGAAAACAAGATGTCTCAGATTCTGACTCTGACCCGAACCTGACCTCTCCTGATCTCCCAATGGACTCTAGACTCCACGGTCACCGACCCTCGCTCGTCCATGACCTCTGCCCCCGGCACCAACCCTCGCTCGTTCATGACCTCCGCCCCCGGCACTGACCCTCGCTCGTCCCATGCCTCCACTCCCGGTACCGACCCTCGCTTGTCTATTGACCACGCACGGAACCCTGGCTCACCATTGACCACGACTTCTGACCAGTACCTGGATTCCTCTGGCTCGTTTCTGGTGATTAAGCCTACGGACGACAACGTCTCGTTCCGCAAAATCAACGTGTTTTGGCCCACCAAACAACTCAAAGGCATTTGCGGCTCATCCTCTCTCCAGATCGAAACTCCGGCAAACGGCACACTCGTTGTCAAGACCGAGACTAACGCGTAAACAAAAAAACTGCTACAGTGTATCAAGTTCTGTGAGAAGGCGGTCACCGTCTCGCTGCACCATGCTCGAAACACCACACAGGGTACGGTTTTCGCCCCGGAGATGAGATTTATGTCCGAGGAGGACATTCTCGAAGGTCTCCGCTTAGAAGGAGTCTCGCACGTGCAACGTCTGACAACTTTCCGTGACGGACAGAGGCGTGACACCAGCCTTCTTGTCCTCACGTTCCAGACAACCACGCTACCGTCTACTTTAGTCGCTGGATACCTCAGATACAACGTACGCGTCTACATCCCGAACCCCCTTCGCTGCTACAAATGCCAAAAATTTGGCCACAGCGTCAAATTGTGTAAGCAGGAGGCCCGGTGCCACAAGTGCGGTGCAGCGCCGCACGACGGCTCTGCCTGTTCTGCACCAGCCAAATGCCTGAGCTGTGGATCCACAGACCACATCGTGACCTCCACTCAGTGTCCCATGTGGAAGAAGGAGAAGGAGATTTGCGCCCTGAAGGCATCTTCCAACATGTCATACCCACAGGCACGTCGCGCGGTAGAAGACAAGACGCCCTCTCCGACTTCCAAGACCTACGCACAGGTAGCGAAAAAGCAAACGGCCACATGTGAAACTCAAACTGAGTCCCTACCTCAGCTCCCTCCCCTCAAACTGTTGGCACCTCTCAGACCAACCACAGTGGAAACCAGCACCACGACCACCGCTTCCCCGGCCCTTGAGCCGCCGCCCGTGACCCGGTGCGCCAGCACTCGGCCCGGCTGTGACAGGCTCGCACCGCAAGCTATGGTTCGTTTGGGCTCGGCCCATACAGACCGCCGGCAGGAGAGCGGTACACGACCGACCCGTGACGACCAGACTCCCAAAATACAGCCCTCACCTCAAGCCCCACAGCGTACTAACACGAATCAGGAGCGGCCGACACGTCCTGCTATACGTGTAACATTGGGTCGGGCTCGATCCATCTCGTTTCCTCGTTACATTCCACCAATATCCCACCATTGACTTGTCTCTCTGCTAGATATATAGACATATATACTATATAATATAGTATATGTAAGATAGTATATATAATATAGAATATGGTATATAGTATGTAGTATATAGTATATAGTATATAGTATATGGTATATATATATATATATATATATATATATATATATATATATATATATATATATATATATATATATATATATATATATATATATACATATAAATATATAAATATAGACAAGACATATAAGAAAACGATCATTATCCAATTTCCTTCGTCCAACATTTATACCCCAAGGCAAACCAGCTTCCATACATAAGCACTGCCCTCCTTACTCGGTAATGAACACCCATATCTGTTACGGCTACTTTTCATTATTTACTAAATATTTCGTTTGAAACGAAACAAACTCACCATTTTCCTATGACCGACACCTAAACATATTTAAATACAAATGATTCATCACAGGCACGCAATGGTCCGAGTGGGCCGAAGTGCCTTAACACGCGCCCTGGAGGGGGGGCGAAATCCGCCCACCCCTCCGGTTTTTCGAGGATAACGCAAAAACGGCGGCGCGCAGCGCCGCCGTTTTTTGTATACCTGTTTAGAAATGAACTTCCCGCATTATGTAAAATTCTTGGCCTCAGGTCATCTCAGGTCAGGTCACCAGACCAGGTCACGTGATGACCTCAACTCCAAAACGTTTTCAGTAGTACCACAGCCACAGTTTAACGCCGATCGGTTTCAATCTTGCAGGACTTCATAAGGTCATAGATACCAACAATTTGTTCATCTCGGATTTCTAATATCGGTGACCTAAGGCCAGGTCAATTTTGTGACCGCCAACACGGTTTTATCAATAACTATCGACATAATGAAGATAGAGAAGAGAAAACGGTACCAATATGTTTGTCTCGTCGAGGCACGTCACCCAATATGTAACATGACCAACTTGGGTCACCACTTGACATTGACCTGAGGTCAAATTTCTCAATTGACCTAACCCTGTCACCATGAATATGATTCGAAGCGCCTTGACAAGACACACGCGATGGAGTAAACATTATTGATTTATCTTTATTAGGTTAAAGGTTATTTGGGGAAAACAGTTTTGAAAACAAAATCACCTTTTTGACATTCGATGACCTCTGGAGCCTAAACTATTGACCTGAGCTCAAATCTGAGGACACCTATGTCGATTGCATTTTTCAATGACTTTCGATTGCGTTTTTCCGTTTGCTGCTAACTATCATAGTTCCCGATGTATTTGGGAGTGTTCGAACCGAAGTCTTGAAAACTTGAAAATCTGACCCTTGATGACCTCTGGTGACCTCAATATTTCCCTGAAAAAAATTAACGAAATACTTTCGAAAGAGCTTGTCTCGAGCTATCTAACGTCGTTTCCCGCTTGTCGCTACGTTGCGTGGTTTTCGAGATCATAGGGGGGGGGCGAAATCCGCCCCCCCCTTCCAGGGCGTGTAATTATCAGAGGCCCTCCAGGGCGCGTGTTAACACGCGCCCTGGAGGGCCTCTGATAATTACACGCCCTGGAGGGGGGGGGGGCGGATTTCGCCCCCCCCCTATGATCTCGAAAACCACGCAACGTAGCGACAAGCGGGAAACGAAGTTAGATAGCTTGAGACAAGCTCTTTCGAAAGTATCTCGTTAATTTTTTTGTTTTCTTCAGGTCAATATTGAGGTCACCAGAGGTCATCAAGGGTCAGATTTTCAAGTTTTCAAGACTTCGGTTCGAACACCCCCAAATACATCGGGAACTATGATAGTTAGCGGCAAACAGAAAAAAGCAAACGAAATTCATTGAAAAATGCAATCGACATAGGTGTTCTCAGATTTGAGCTCAGGTCAATAGTTTAGGCTCCAGAGGTCATCGAATGTCAAAAAGGTGATTTTTTTCAAAACAGTTTTCCGCAAATAACCTTTTACCTAATAAAGATAAAGCAATAATGTTTACGCCATCGCGCGTGTCTTGTCAAGGCGATTCGAATCATATCCATGGTGACCGGGTTAGGTCAACTGAGAAATTTGACCTCAGGTCAAGGTCAAGTGGTGACCCAAGTTGGTCATGTTGCATATTGGGAGACGTGTCTCGACGAGAAAAACATATTGGTACCATTTTCTTTTCTCTATCTTCATTATGTCGATAGTTATTGATAAGAGTGTTGGCAGTCACAAAATTAACCTGACCTTAGGTCACCGATATTAGAAATCCGAGATTAACGAATTGTTGGTATCTATGACCTTATGAAGTCCTGCAAGATTGAAACCGATCGGCGTAAAACTGTGGCTGTGGTACTACTGCAAACGTTTTGGAGTTGAGGTCACCACGTGACCTGGTCTGGTGACCTGACCTGAGATGGCCCGAGGCCAATAATTTTACATAATATGGGAAGTTCATTTCTAAACAGGTGTGCAAAAAACGGCGGCGCTGCGCGCCGCTGTTTTTGCGCTATCCTCGAAAAACCGGAGGGGTGGGCGGATTTCGCCCCCCCTCCAGGGCGCGTGTTAAATTTAACAAAAGGAAAAAAGGAAAGGCAGATGGTCATTGCTGGTCCGGTAACACAAAACTCCAAGTTGGCTCGGATAGAAGTATAATTTGTCTTTTGCGCAAAACAGCCTTTTGGAACGTCGTATCAGCGCGAAAGTAATGACCGCGATTGGGAATCGAACCTGGATGCTTGCATTGGATCAACATTGTTCCCTCATAGTAGTTTTATCGTAACGGCCATATTTTGGGCTTTTCGCCGATAGGTGGATAGTCAGCAGGTATTGTGCAGCCATTGTAGTAAAGTGGTCATAGGTATGCTAGCCCTTGTTGTACCCTTGTAGTCCGCACTCGGGGCATACAGGATATGTTGCAAGGCCATTGTAGTAAGCTGGTTAAGACCTTGTTGCTCCTTTGTAAAAATGCGGTGGCGAACGTACAAGGTTCGAACAAGTGCGTAACTACCCGTCGTAACACTATTGTCATACCATGGTAATACTAGCTCCGAACATGGGAGATCGTGTACAACGCTTGTTTTGGGTACATAAGCTTTTCCATGGTACTCGCTCTGTTGTTAAATGGTAAGACAAGCTTAACCCTCGCCCTACGGGAGCTTTTCACCTTCGCCCTACGGGGGTCGGGGTCCTAAAACGACCTCCCCTGTTAACTTCCAAACCAAGCAACATAGAGCAACGCGCTAAGAACCAACATGTTTGCCTGTCATGTTTGGAATCTAACGGTATGTAAATTTTAGGTTTCGAGTCAACGAGTCACCTTCCAGGTCAAGTGAATGACCTCGATCGACCACGTCCAGAACAGCAATTTTGCTCTGTCAGAAAACCTCAAAATGAGAAATTGGTAAATGTAAATAAAAAGGCATGTTCCTAGACCAGTTGTGTCTCAGAAATACAGAAAAGGTAATTATTTATTCGTATCTGGTCAAAAAAGTCCAACAAAGTTATTAAAAAATGACGTCATGAATTTCTTACACTTAGGGAGTCATCACTCTGTCAAAAATAGAGATATTTCTTTGAAATTTGGTTTGAGTATTGTCCATACTCAGTTTTCTCACATATATTCCGTTTTTTTAACATCTTTGAAAATGTTGATTTTGTGGTGATTTCCCCCCCCCCCCCCCCCCAAAAAAAAAACAGTTTTTGATCATTTTGGGGGTCAAAAACCCAGAATTACGCAAATCCAAGATTGCCGCCATTTTAAAGAAAATTAAATTTAATCTTTTTTAATTGCGTTTGCAATTTGCTTTAAAACTCTGCTTTCTACGATTTTTCAAACATTTATCGTTTTCCCACCAACATGACGTCATCAAAACATCATTATTTCCCAAATTGTTGAACTAATTTCAATGCAATTTTTACAGCATACGTATAATTGTTGCATACTTAGCTACTAAAATGTCAGCAAGATGCGCCGCATGTCTAAAAAGTTATGCAAGAAAAACCTCAGGGGGGTCGTTTCAGGTTTCAGGTTTCAGGAGTAGGGCGAGGGTTAAGCGTGTCTAATGTCTTGGCTGAAAAAGTGGCTGTCAGACAATCAGCGGCGGCACTAGCCTAGACCTCATTTTGCAAATGGGAAATTAAATTGCTTAAAAACGGTTACGTTTTGGGGAAAATGACCCTAGTATTTTCGACATTTCAGAAAATAACGGCCAAAGATAATGACTATCTCAGTTCAAAACCTGTGAAGTTCCCAAAGGTGAAACATTCCCTTGAACCCTTTGAACGCATCTCTGTGAAGGTACACACAAATACATTTTTACAAGGCTAACCTCGCCCTACTCCTGAAACCTGAAACCTGAAACGACCCCCCTGAGGTTTTTCTTGCATAACTTTTAGACATGCGGCGCATCTTGCTGACATTTTAGTAGCTAAGTATGCAACAATTATACGTATGCTGTAAACATTTCATTGAAATTAGTTCAACAATTTGGGAAATAATGATGTTTTGATGACGTCATGTTGGTGGGAAAACGATAGACACGCTTAACCCTCGCCTTGTAAAAATGTATTTGTGTGTACCTTCACAGAGATGCGTTCAAAGGGTTCAAGGGAATGTTTCACCTTTGGGAACTTCACAGGTTTTGAACTGAGATAGTCATTATCTTTGGCCGTTATTTTCTGAAATGTCGAAAATATAGGGTCATTTTCCCCAAAACTTAACCGTTTTTAAGGAATTTAATTTCCCATTTGCAAAATGAGGTCTAGGCTAGTGCCGCCGCTGATTGTCTGACAGCCACTTTTTCAGCCAATCCCACTTTGTCAGCCTATCAGCGGTGGTCTATAGCTCAATAATGACGTCATCATCCCAAATTTAAAACCTTAATTTGTATAAAGTTAAGTCACTTTTCGAGATAAAAATATCACCATAGTTTTCAGCAGCACTTACTCCATATTTTCGACTACAACCAGTGTATATTTGACAACTTTCAGAAAGGTGAAACATTCCCTTTAGCCCTCGACAGTGCAGGGGGTGGATGCCACCCCCCCCCCCCCCGGTTTTTCAGGAATAACTCGCGTAAATATAACCGATTGCGATGAAACTTTCAGTAGCCCACTTGTGAACAATTTGACACATATTTTGAAATTTTTAAGTTGTAGGTCACATGACCCGTGACCTTTGACCTGTTTTCAGGGTCATGTCAGGTGCAACTGGCGTCCCGCAGTATTGATCGTTGTAACTTGTGCCGTTTCATAGTGTTTGTTGTTCAGGAACTTATGCACAGGTGTTTCCAGGTGACAGTTGTGGTTTCCATTGAGATTCTGACCTCGATTGACCTTTTCAGAGGTCAACCGAGGCCACTGACCTCCGATGACCTCATATTACTTTTTTTACTTCTGGCAGTTTCTAGGACATTTTGTGACGCTGATTTCAAATATGGGATCCATTTTACATAATTATATGTTCCACTGGGGTCAAGCGCCCCAGAGGTCAACCGAGGTCAATGACCTAAAATCACCTGACATGACCTTTTTGGAATTTGGCAGTTTCTGGGACATGTTGTGACGCTGATTTCAAATTTGGCACCCATTTAGCATAATTATATGCTCAATGGCGATTTTAGCTCGATTAAATTCAGATTATACGCATTTACAATTTGGTTGACTTTTGGGTCATTGACATGACCTCAGAGGTCACCTAATGACCTGGGACCTTAAAATTTGGTGTCAATGGCTTCCTCTCGTGACAAGCAACACGCTCGTTTTTTAATCGAAGCTCTAGCTCAATTAGGGGAGAAACTCTAGGGGGGTTGTACCCCCCCCCCCCCCTCTGCACGATCACGCACGGGGAACACTCGAAAGTACCCAAGATCCATAAATACCCGAGTCCATAAGTCCCAGAATCCATAAATACCCGAGTCCATAACTTCCCGAGTTCATAAGTACCCAGTGTTGTGGCGACCACCTCATTAGCCTCAACATCTAAATCTCAACATCTAAATCTTGATACAAGCACAAACCATCGATTGTTTCATCACGTGTCACTGTATATTCACTCGTTTGGCTTCAGCTGGCTGCCATTCTGACTTCTGAGCTTTCTCAGCTATAACAATGACATTTATATTGCAATTTGAGATGTAACAAGATTTTCGCCTGAGGCTTCACACTGTGCAGACCCCAACCAGACACCATGCCACGCGGTGACCGTGAAAACATCTGACCGCAGTCAGCTGGCCACTGCTGACCGTCAGAAGTCGTGAGAACACAGCGTTGACGCGAGGGACGGCGCCACCTTTTCGTCGCTCGGAAATAGATGGCGCTGCAACAGCCTCTGAATCTGAATAGGAGCGCTGCTGGGGCCGTCGGGCGATGGCGCTGTCACACCCACCCCTTGAAGCCTCTCCACTTGAGTGGCTTCAACTAAACACAACTAAGCAGCCATGTTCACTAACTTTGTGATCGTTCGCTGCAGCAGCAATACCCTGGTCGCTGCAGCAGCAGTACCCTGATCCTTACATTTACGGATCGCACCAGGCCGTCAGCTCCGACCTTGATATGTTCAACTAAACCTAATGGCCACTGGTCTCGCGGCACACCAGGCCGTCAGCTCCGACCTTGATATGTTCAACTAAACCTAATGGCCACTGGCCTCGCGGCACAATATCACCTACTGTAACGTTTGCTCGCCTCCTAGTCACCGCATAGGTCCTCTCCTGGAGCAGCGGCAAATACTCAGCCCTCCATCTTCTCCAGAACACATCAGACAAGTATCTCACTTGTTTCCAACGCCTACGACTACAGCTATCACCATCATCCACAAGCCCGAACGGCATCGCCACACTACCGGCGCCTAAGTTCAGGAGATGGTTCGGGGTGATGGGTTCTGGGTCTCTCGGGTCAAAGGATACAGGAGTGAGAGGCCTGTTGTTTAGGATCGACCCGACTTCACAGGGGAGTGTGGTCAATGTCTCTTCCTTCAACTGCTGCGTCGTTAGTAAACTGTCCAGGATCCTTCTGATCGACCTTATCTGACGCTCCCAAACGCCCCCACGATGGGTCGCTGCAGTCGTATTAAACTTAAACTCAACTCCTTTTTTCAACATCGTCTTGTGAATCGACTCTTCACTCTCTTCTAGCTTCTGTAGCTCTCGTTTAAACTCCTTGCTTCGGCCGACGAAGCTTGTACCCTGGTCTGATCTTAGTGTCTTCACGTGACCTCGTATAGCCCTGAACCTGCGCAACGCTCACAAGAAGGAGTCTGCTGACAGGTCTTCTGCGACTTCGATGTGTACTGCCCGTACTGAAAGGCACGTGAAGATGACGCCGTAGCGTTTGACTTGACTTCTGTTCTGCTTCACGTAAAATTGCCCAAAATAATCCATACCGGTATTCCTAAATGCCGGTTCAAATGCGACACGATCCGCTGGTAGATCGGCCATCTTCTGGCTTTCTGAAAGGTGATGCTTTCGACAAACAACGCACCGACCAAGAACTCTCCGGACAAACGTGCTTCCTTTCACGATCCAGAAACGATTCCGCAGCTTCGATAGTACCAGCTGTCGACCTGAATGTCCAGTCTTTTCATGAGCATCCTGTATGACCAGCTCCGTGAAATTCCCATCACTTGGGAGCACGACAGGATGCTTCATCTCTGATGCGATACTGGCGTTCTGTAGTCGTCCTCCTACACGAATGATCCCTGCACTCATGGCCGGACACAGCTTGCGAATCTTGCTGTTCCTTGAGACTGGTCGGCCATTCTTCAAATCTGCGTACTCCCGGGGGAAACCGCGCTTCTGCTGCCACTTGATCGCCCATGTTTCTGCTTCTCGCAGGTCTTCTGCTTCCATTCGTGACGGTGACCGCTGCGTCTTGTTCAGGAGACGTTGCCGAATGTGAAGTAGCCAAGCCAATCCTCTTAACATAGCATGCTTGTTGCTGTAGTGGTTGACCAACATTTCCATGGGGTCTTGTTCGGTGTCTACTGATTCGTCTTCAACCTTGGCGACTGCGCAAACTGTCACCCTTTTCACTTGAGGGTCTGTATCAGTCATCTTGTCCATAGCCGGCGGCATCTTCGGCCAGTCTTCTTCGTTCAGCGTCAAGAATTCGGGTCCTTCCAGCGATCTGCCACTTTGGACACCTCTGCTGACATCATCAGTTGGGTTGGTCTTACTGGGGCAAAAACGCCAACTTTCCGCCTTGGACCCATCATGGATGATCGCCAGCCTGTTGCTGACGAAGGTGTGGTAGCGAGTTGTCTTGTTCTGCATGTATCGTAAGACAGTGGTGCTGTCTGTCCAAAAGTAGTCCTCTCTCTCCGAACTTGTTCCCAGTGCATCTTCAATGAGCGCGGCAGTGCGCACGGCTGTCACTGCACCCGTCAGTTCTAGACGAGGGATTGTAACGCCCTTCAGAGGCGACAGATGACCGGTTCCTTTCACGAGGGACACATGAACCTTGCCTTCTCCGTTTGTCAATCTGGCGTAGGTGACGGATCCATACGCCCATTCACTTGCGTCACTGAAGTGATGTAGCTGGAACGACGTCACTTTGCCGAACCCATCCGGCTTCAGGCATCGCTGGAGATGCAATGGTTCAGTTGCTTCCAGGCTGGAGAGCCACTCAATCCAGCTACTTCGCTGTTGATCCGTCATCTCTTGATCCCAGCTTCCTCCCAGTTTGCACAGTTCTTGGAGGATCTTGCGACCGCGGATGACAGGTGGCGCAACCATGCCAAGGGGTTCGTACATCGAGCTGACAGCTGATAAGACGCCCCTCTTCGTCAGCGGCTTCGATCTCAGCTTCGCAGCGTCCACAGAGACTCTCGACAGGTCTTCATCTGTCTCCCACATGACGCCTACGGTTCGTTCCTCTAGCATACTCTCGCCTCTTCCCGTCCATCTTGTCATCGCCTTCGACCTATCTTCGGGTCGGATTGCAGACATCACCGCGGCGCTGTTGCTGGTAAACTTTGTGAGGTTGAATCCTCCTCGCTGACAGAGTGTCTTCAGCTCTTGTACCACGTTGATAGCCGTTGCTTCATCTGGTGTCGACTTCAGTACGTCGTCGACGTAGAAGTTGTCCCGACCGGTTCTGCTCGCTTCCGGTGACAGATCGGAACTCAGGCTAGCTGCTGTCTCTCTGAGTGCGTAGCACGCGACACTGGGTGATGATTTAGCTCCGAACGGGTGCACGGTGATCCTGTGTTGCTCGATGATGCCGGAGTTGTAATCACCTCCCTTCCACCACAAGAACCGGAGCAGATCTCGATCTGTGTTGGGGACCTTGACTTGATTAAACATGCCTTCAATATCAGCCATGAAGGCCACGTTCTCTGTCCGGAACCGAAGTAGCACGTCCAGAAGCATGTTCGTGTGTTCTGGACCCAGCAGCAGGCAGTCATTGAGACTGACGTCTTGACATCTTGCCGCACAGTCAAATACTATGCGCATCTTTTCCGGCTTGTCCTCCCGTACGACGGTGTAGTGCGGCAAGTACCAGACTCTTCCGTCGTCCCGCATCAGGTCGTGGTCTGGCACAGGTTCTGAGTATCCCTTGTCCGACATGTCGTTCAATGGGCGAACAGCTGTGGCAAAAAGGGTCGCTGCTCGCCGCAATGTTGTCCAGTATTTCCTCAAAACCACACGGGGGCGGATACCCGCCACCGCCGGTGCGCGCGTTAAAATGCCTTAATGATATTTGGGTGATACCTGCGATCCGCTGGGGGGGGAGGGGGTGCTAAAAGTAGCACCCCTTCCGTTCTTGTTCAATAACTCAAAAACGCGTACAAATATCAACACTAGATTTTCATTATCTTCTCCACTATCAATTATACCCCCTCCTACAAAAATAAAATACATTTGCTCCAACAGTTTTGAGAAAACAACGTTTTAGTGACGTCCTGTCATGCTACTTTTGGTGGAAAAACAAATGTTTGAAAATTCGTAGAAAATAGAGTTTGGAAGACAATTGCAAACGAAAAGATCAAAATAAAGGATGACATTCTCTTCAAAATGGCCTTCTCTGATTTCTGAAGTTTTGGGTTTTGACCCCCCAAAAATAAAACATAAAACTGATTTTTGTTACGAAATTGTTCACAAAATAATTATTTGGGAAGATATAAAAAAGGAATATATCTATGCGATAACGAATCATGGACAATACCCAAACAAATTTAAAAGCAATATATTTATGTTTTAATAGAGTTAATACAAACCACAGCCTGATACTATATATTATATGAATACAAATGGAACAAAAGAGACGACTGTTTCAGGCGTAGCCCATCTTCAGGTCTCCTGACCTGAAGATTGGCTACCTGAAGATGGGCTACGCCTGAAACTGTCGTCTCTTTTGTTTCATTTTTGTATCAATATATTACATAGTATGAGGCTGTGGTTTTTATTAACGCTATTATACATTATGAGCCAAAAAAGCGCTATCCCACATTCTTTATGTTTTGACTGACTTATGGCTCCCTAATTATAAGTAACTCATGACGTCATTTTGTGAAGTTATGCTTTCTTTCATTTGATTTACCAGATACAGACAAATAAATTGCACCCTTTTATTTCTGAGGCAAAACTGGTCTAGCAAAATGTCTTGTTTATTTATATTAATCAACTGCAAATTTTGATCAATGTGACCTGACCTTGACCTTATATGGTGTCAGGTTGTAAAAAATGGCTGCTACTATCGAATTGTACGTGTAAAATAACCTATAAAACATGTGTCGCACGACTTTCGTAGACCTCTTGCCAACAGTGACCTTGTATGACCTGATTGTGACCGAAGACATGACCCTTGCTTACAGTTTCACTTTTGCTTAATGCGGAAGATGCATTATACCTTTGAGAGCACTGTGTGCGAGAATAGTCTCAATGCAAGCCTTTGGATGGAAAGTATGGCCTGACAACTGAAATATCTCAAATTTTGACCTAGCTGTGACGTCACACGTCACAGGTCCTGGACTCTGGAGTGTGACGTCAAAGGTCATTGCATCGGGATCCAATGGCGTGCTTTAAGAGGGAACGGATCAAGGCTTTTTAATGGCGTTTGATTTGTTTATATCCGACTGATAGATCCTGAGATAGCAGGGGTGCTACCTTTAGCACATCCCCCAGCGGGACGCGTATAGCGAAATGCCCCAGTCGGTGTGTTACGTTTTGGATGAACTGTAATATTTTGTGGTACATTAACCCGCGCACTGCAGGGGGGGGGGGTTGATTTCCACCCCCCTCAGGTTTTTCAAAGATAGCGAAAAAACGGAGGCGCGCAGCGCCGCCGAGTTTTCGCACACCTGTCAGGACATCCATTGCGCACACTTTGAGAAGAAAAAAATCCTCGTGTCATCTCAGGTCAGGTCACCAGACCAGGTCAAGTGACCCCACCTCCAAACATGTTTGCAGTTGTGCCAAAGCCAGAGTTTTTCACCGATCAGTTTGAAACTTACAGGATGTCATGAGGGCATAAGTACTTACAATTCATTTATCTCGGAATTTTGATATCGGTGACCTAAGGTCAGGTAAATTTCGTAACCTCCCCATAATAAGTCAATGAGGAAATATACAAATGCTAAGGATATGCATGATATTAGTCTAATTACTTCTGGATCATGTTATTATAGGATATTCTTGATGATCCAAGTGTAAGTTTTGTTCAGTGACCCCTATTGGGTTATTTGAGGTCATGCGAGGTCACCATCACTTTTTGTAAATAACTCCCGACATAATCAAGATAGAGGAGTGAAACAGACATTAATATGTTTTTCTCGTCGAGACACGTCTTCCCAAATGCAACATGCCCTACTTGGGTCACCACTTGACCTTGACCTGAGGCCAAATTTTTAAGTTAACTTGCCAAGGTTACCATGTACATCATTCGAAGCGCCTTGACAAGATAAACACAATGGCGTGAACAGTTTTTCGTTATCTTTATTACCTAAAAAGTTAATAGCGAAAAACTATTTAGCAAAAAACGTTTTTTTTTACCTCTGGAGCCTCAAATATTGACCAGAGGTCAAATTTGAGGACACTTTAGCGATTGCAAATTTCACTGGCTGGCGTTTGCTTTTTTAGGTTTGTTTCTAACAAGCATAGTTTCTGAGATATATGGGAATTTCTGGAGCGATGTCCTAAAACAGGAGAAAAAACTGGAAAATTTGACCTTTAATGACCTCCGGTGACCTCAATTTTGACCTGACTTAAAATAATACCGAAATACTTTCGATGGAACATGTATCAAGCTATCAAATGCCGTGTTCTGCTTCTCGCTACGTAGCGTAGTTTTCGAGATCTCAGGGGGGCGGAAATCAACCCCCTGCAGTTCGTGTTCGGCGCAAAGCCCCTGCAGTGCGCGGGTTAAAACGATTCATTCATGGACCAAGCAAGCGAACATCTACGAATGACAGTGTCTCCCAAGCGTGTTTTTTGCAGGATGGGCCCCATCAAAAGGATTTAAAGAATTCCAGGAAGATCCATCATGATTAAATGTTTTGTCTTGTTCATTAATGTTAGGTACTTGTCGTACGTAAGCTAATGGAACGCATAATTTCACCAGGAATGAGCAGCATGTTTTTTTTCTCAGAACCAGCATTCCCAATGTGTCACCTATTACAAAAACCTTGAATGCTTAAAACGTCTCGTTAATGCGTTAATGCAGAATGTTCTCTTATGCAGCACGTCGAACAAATATTAATTCGTTACTGCGGAACGTCCACGACACAATGTGCCTTTTGACAGGAGACGAAGACGTTGATCTGTGGACTGGAGCACTCACCTCATCAGCTGGCTTACATCCTCTACGGCATATTAGCCAAGGCGCTGGTTAAGAGTTTCTCCATGGTGCAGTTCTCCTATAAGCTTCTCCGTCTGCTGGACAAGGGTAAGAGGCCGCCCATCTACGGCATATTAGCCAAGGCGCTGGTTAAGAGTTTCGCCATGGTGCAGTTCTCCTACAAGCTTCTCCGTCTGCTGGACAAGGGTAAGAGGCCGCCCATCTACGGCCAAGGCGCTGATTAAGAGTTTCGCCATGGTGCAGTTCTCCTACAAGCTTCTCCGTCTGCTGGACAAGGGTAAGAGGCCGCCCATCTACGGCATATTAGCCAAGACGCTGGTTAAGAGTTTCGCCATGGTGCAGTTCTCCTACAAGCTTCTCCGTCTGCTGGACAAGGGTAAGAGGTCGCCCATCTACGGCATATTAGCCAAGGCGCTGATTAAGAGTTTCGCCATGGTGCAGTTCTCCTATAAGCTTCTCCGTCTGCTGGGCGAGGGCAAGAGGCCGTTGAAAGTCTGCCGATTGGCAAATTACCTCTTGTTGGCTCGTGCGTCTATTACCTACTCTTTTGTTGTGTGATGGACGAAATTCGAATTACGAATTATCACGCCTTTGCTGCATATACTTGGTTGGCATGATGAATTAAAACTTATTCTATCGCATGCAGCGCAATCAATGTGGTGTGGTTTCAGTTTGTACCTGATTATGGCGAAGAATACCCAGCCAAAGTCTATAGGAAAAGTTGGAATTATTTACTACTGGAGACATACTAAAGATTGTTATTTTATTGGTAGCATTTTTAACGCTCGATCAGCAACGACATAAACTACTTGGGATGCCTAATAATGTCTGTTTAGGCATGCCAAATGATATCTTGCGGTGAGTCTGTCATCCTAAGTCTGTCATCTTCATTCTCACCTCAGCCTACCTCTACAAAATCTGGAAGGTCACTTAACCCTATTAGTGTCGGGGGGGGGGCTAAAACGACCCCCCTAAAGTTTTCCGCTTCTGTCCCCAAACGAGTAAAGATACATCCATTCAACTTTTAGACTTTTCCTAAATATTCATTGGGCACATTTGTGAAATTTTGAAATTTTCTGCTCACCAGGGGCGGGTTCCAGGCGTGTTTTTTGGGGGGCATGTTTGGGTTTTCAGCGTGACTCGGCTTTCCGCAGGGAATCAGTTTCCATTATCTAACCGTTGTAGATACGAGCCTACGACGTTCACACTTTTCCTTACTGCCATTTGTAGACATGTTTAACTTTTGTTTACAAATTTTTGGATTGCGCATGGTCGCCTTCAGGGACGTATTTTGGGAGGCATTTTGGGTCACCGGTATTTCATCGAAATCTGAAACAATCATTTTGAACTCATTGAGCTTTCTTAGCTGTTCTTTGCACACTTGTGTGATTTTTGTGTATATTTTTAGGCTTCCCACAGGCGACTCCAGGAACGGGTTTTTGGGAGCAAGTGTACATACACATGGTGTTTAGTAACTCAAAACGTGATTTCGCGGTGGACTATCTCGTGTAATATCATCTGCATGGCTCACAATTGTATTTTGTGGCATAGGCGGTTCCAGGGGTGGGACGCAAGCACATAGTTTAATGTTATAGGTGCCTCCAGGGATTACATTAGGGGGAGTTGTGGAACCACGACGTGTAACTACATAGCAAAATATATTACAAAACAGTATTGGTGGTCACGAAATTGACCCAAACTTAGGTCACCGATATCAGAAATCCGAGACTAACAAATTGTAGGTATCTATGACCTTATGAAATCCTGCAAGTTTGCAACTGATCGGCCAAAAGTGTGGCTGCAGTACGACCGCAAACGTTTTGGAGGTGGGGTCATCACGTGGCTTGGTCTGGTGACCTGACCTGAGATGACCCGAGGTCAATAATTTTACATAATGTGGGTAGTTAATTTCCGAACAGGTATGCAAAAAACGGCAGCGCTGCGTGCCGCCCTTTTTTTGCTATCCTCGAAAAACCTTAGGGGTGGGCGGATTTCGACCCCTCCCCTCCCCTCCAGGGCGCGTGTAACACTCGCCCTGGAGGGGGGGGGGGCGAAATCCGCCCACGCCTAAGGTTTTTCAAGGAAAGCGCAAAAACGGCGGCACGCAGCGCCCGCCGTCTTTTGCACACCTGTTTGTAATTGAAACTACCCATATTATTTTAAATTCCTGACCTCAAGTCATCTCAGGTCAGGTCACCAGACCAGGTCACGTGATTACCCCACCTCCAAACGTTTTCGGTAGTACCGCAGCCATAGTTTTAAGCCGATCGGGTTTCAACTTGTAGGATTTTATAAGATCATAGATACCTACAATTTATTTATCTCGGGATTTCTGATAGTCGGTGACCTGAGGTCAGGTCAATTTCGTGGACCGCCAATACTGTTTGGTCAATAACTATCGACATAATGAAGATAGATAAGTGGAAACGGTACCAATGTGTTAACGTCCGTCGAGACACGTCTCCCACATGCAACATGACCTACTTGGGTCACCACTTGACCTGGACCTGAGGTAAAAATTTCCAGTTGACCTAACCTGGTGAACATTAATATGAGTGCCTGCCTTTTAACGAGACAAACACGATGGCGTCAAACGTATTGCTGTATCTTTATTAGGTAAGAAGTTATTTTTGAATAACTATTTTGCCAAAAAATAATATGTCTGACATTTGGATGACCTATGGAGCCTAGACTATTGACCGGAGCTCAAATCTGAGGACACTATTGGGATTTTCATTTTTTCAAGAGCTTTCAATTGTTGGTTTTTATTTGTTCTTACCTATCATGGTTCCCGAGATATTTTGGGGTGTTCGAAGCGAAGTCCCTAAAACTTGAAATTGTGACCTTCATGACCTCTGGGGTGACCTCAATATTGACCTGAACTTAAAAAATTACCAATGCACTTTAAAATAGAGAGTTTATCTCGTAGCTATCCAACGCCGTTTTTTATTGTCCGCTACGTTGCGGTGTTTTCGAGATAATAGGGGGGGGGGCGAACCCCCCCCCCCCCACCCCCCCCCCCCCCCCCCCTCCAGGGCGTGTAATTATCAGAGGCTTCTCCAGGCGAGTGTTAAAAACGCTTATTTTCTCCCGATATTCTACAAATCAGCTAACGCTTTTTTCTGAAAGTGATATATTTAATGAAACATAATTATGTTATCGTAAGCGTCAGCATTCTCTATATTTGCTTTTATGATTTCCCATCCCTCAAATCATAACACTCGTGCCCTGGTGGGGCAAAAGGTGGGGCAAGAAGTTTCGGCATACCTTTCCGTCCCCACCTCGCCCAAACCTTCGGGCAAAGAGAACCCCATTGCATTCCAGATTTATCTTTTTAATTATTAATATTGTATGAAATAGGGTATCAGACTATCTTCACAACAGTCCCCCCCAAACTAATTTCTTTTTCTTCAAAATATCACTAGTGTCAACCCATTTCTGTCCCATTCCTAGTTCTACTGGGATTTTACTTTTATGAAGGCTCAACTAGACAAATCCCCCACTCGTTGCCTGTCAGGTTCATTTCACCACAGAAGAGGAGAACTTCTCCAAGAGCTTCAAGAACATCGCTCTGACTGTGACGCAGGAGACCAGCTTAGTGATGCAAGACCTGTCGCCTGACTTTCTGGCGCTGTGAACCCGACGCAGCATAAGCGGGGCGTCACCTATGAGGAGGTCACCGAACTACTGCAGGGGCACATCGAGGGAGAGGTGGACCTCAGCAGCAGAAGCTCCTGTATGGGTACATGTCGCGACTACAAGGACCGGCCGACCGCACGACTGTTACGGAGCTAATGTGAGTTTCTGCACACCGACAAACATCATACCTGAACCGTGTCCTCTACGTTGATGTGATTGCTTTGCTCGAAGTGAATAGATGATGTTTCAGGCGAAGCATTTAGCTTGGTCAAGGGCACGTTATTTGATATTGTTGAGGTCAAAAAAGAAAAAGAAAAAGTTTAGTGCTAGAACTTAGACATTGGGGCGACTAGACACTTCTATTTCACTTTTCAAAATAATTTGTGAAGTTATGTTACGTTCATTGAAAAGAAGATACTTGAAAGTTCGTGCATATACTCTAAATTAAAAGACGTTTTGGGTTTGCCTAAATCGGTTTGCGAATCATTGCCAAAACATGTGTTCCTTTACACCCAAATAGGGTGGAATCGCTACAATTACGAGTCACATACACATGTTGAACATGTCTTCAAATTGACCTACAGCAGGTTTTTCTGATGCTGCTGCCAATACCTGTCTGTGCCTTTTCTGCTTCAGGACTGGAGCCCGTTGTGTGAGAACCAGCGGAGGCTGCAAAGGCACCCTGTACGACTGGTAAAGGAATCCCCGACGGCCACCATCTGTTTGGCCAACTCACCACAACACACCACCGGCGCTACAACTGATCCGGTACTCAGGCGGACGGACGAACGGCCGGGACGACGGTTCGCTCTGGCAGCTGTGCCAGAAAGCAGAAGGTGAGAGGCCGAACTCACTAGGTGAGCGGGCTGAGCCTCGCCAGGTAAGAACTACAGAAGTGTCAGGTGATAACATATTATGTCTGTCTCCTATTGATTACAGAGTGGCCAAGACAGAAAGCACTTCTCTCACGTGTTTTGTATAACATATATAATTCTAACATACAGGGTGTCCGGAAATATTTGCCGCTTGTTCGCATTACCGAGAGAGAGAGAGAGAGAGAGAGGAGAGAGAGAGGAGAGAGAGAGAGAGAGAGAGAGAGAGAGGAGAGAGAGAGAAGAGAGAGAGAGAGAGAGAGAGAAGAAGAGAGAGAGGAGAGAGGAGTGAGAGAGAGAAGAGAGAGAGAGAGAGAGAGAGAGAGAGAGGAGAGAGAGAGAGAGAGAGAGAGAGAGAGAGAGAGAGAGAGAGAGAGTAGAGAGAGAGAGAGAGAGAGAGAGAGAGAGAGAGAGAGAGAGAGGAGAGAGAGAGAGAGAGAGAGAGAGAGAGAGAGAGAGAAGAGAGAGAGAGAGAGAGAGAGAAGAGGAGAGGAGAGAGAGAGAGAGAGAGAGAGCGAGAGCGAGAGCGAGAGCGAGAGCAGAGAGCGAGAGCGAGACGAGAGCAGAGAGCCGAGAGCGAGAGCGGTGAGAGAGCGAGAGCTGAGAGCGTGAGGAGCGAGAGCGAGAGCGAGAGCGAGAGCGAGAGCGAGAGCGAGAGCGAGAGCGAAGAGCGAGACGGATAGCGAAGCGAGGAGCGAGACGGAGCGAGAGAGAGCGATGAGCGAGAGCGAGAGCGAAGAGAAGGAGCGAGAGCGAGAGCGAGAGCGAGGAGCGAGAGCGAGAGCGAGAGCAGAGCGAGAGCGAGAGCGAGAGCGAGAGCGAGAGCGAGGAGCGAGAGCGAGAGCGAGAGCGAGAGCGAGAGCGAGAGCGAGAGCGAGAGCGAGAGCGAGAGGAAGAGCGAGAGCGAGAGCCGGAGAGAGCGAGAGCGAAGTGCGAGAGGCGAGAGCGAGAGCGAGAGCGAGAGCGAGAGCGAGAGCGAGAGCGAGAGGCGGAGAGCGAGAGCGAGAGCGAGAGCGAGAGCGAGAGCGAGAGCGGAGCGATGAGCGAGAGCGAGAGCAGTGAGACGAGAGCGAGAGCGAGAGCGAGAGCGAGAGCGAGAGCGAGAGCGAGAGCGAGAGCCGAGAGCGAGAGCGAGAGCGGAGAGCGAGAGGCCGAGAGCGAAGAGCGAGAGCGGAGAGCGAGAGCCGAGAGCGAGAGGCGAAGCGAGGCGAGAGCGAGAGCGAAGAGCGGAGAGCGGAGAAGCGAAGCGAGTAGCGAGAGCGAGAGCGAGAGCGAGAAGCGAAGCGAGAGCGAGACGAGAGCGAGAGCGAGAGCGAGTGAGCGAGAGCGAGAGCGAGAGCAGACTAGAACGAGCGAAGCGCGAGCAGAGCGAGAGCGAGCGAGAGCGAGAGCGAGAGCGAGAGCGAGAGCGAGAGCGGTGAGCGAGAGCGAGAGCGCGAGGAGCGAGAGCGAGAGCGAGAGCGAGAGCGAGAGCGAGAGGAGCGAGCACGAGCGAGAGCTAGAGCGAGAGCGAGAGCGAGGAGCGAGAGCGAAGAGCGAGAGCGAGAGCGAGAGCGAGAGCGAGAGCGAAGAGCGGAGAGCGAGAGGGCGAGGGAGCGAGAGCGAGAGCGAGGAGCGAGAGCGAGAGCGAGAGCGAGAGCGAGAGCGAGAGCGAGAGCGAGAGGCGAGAGCGATGAGCGGAGAGCGAGAGCGAGAGCGAGAGCGAGAGCGAGAGCGAGAGCGAGAGCGAGAGCGAGAGCGAGAGCGAGAGCGAGAGCGAGAACGAGAGGAGCGAGAGCGAGAGCGAACGAGCGAGAGCGAGAGCGGAGAGCGAGGAGCGGAGAGCGAGAGCGAGAGCGAGAGCGAGAGCGAGCGAGAGCGAGAGCGAGAGCGAGAGCGGAAGCCGAGAGCGAGAGGCGAGAGCCGAGAGCGAGAGCGAGAGCGAGAGCTGAGGGAGCAGAGCGAGAGCGAGAGCGAGAGCGAGGAGCGAGAGCTAGAGCGAGAAGCGAGAGCGCGTGAGAGCGAGAGCGAGAGCGAGAGCGAGAGCGAGAGCGAGAGCGAGAGCGAGAGAGAGCGAGAGCGAGAGCGAGAGCGAGCGAGAGCGAGGAGCGAGAGCGAGAGCGAGAGCGAGAGCGAGAGCGGAGCAGAGAGAGAGCGAGAGCGAGAGCGAGAGCGAGAGCGAAAGAGCGAGAGCGAGAGGCGAGAGCGAGAGCGGAGAGCGAGAGAGCGAGAGCGAGAGCGAGAGCGAGAGCGAGAGCGGAGAGAGCGAGACGGCGAGAGCGAGAGCGAGAGCGAGAGCGAGAGCGAGAGCGAGAGCGAGAGCGAGAGCGAGGAGCGAGAGCGAGAGCGAAGAGCGGAGAGCGAAGAGCGAGAGCGAGAGCGAGAGCGAACGAGCGTAGAGCGAGAGAGCGAGAGCGAGAGCGAGAGCGAGAGCGAGAGCGAGAGCGAGAGCGAGAGCGAGGAGGCCGAAGAGCGAGAGCGAGAGCGAGACGAGAGCGAGAGCCGAGAGCGAGAGCGAGAGCTGAGAGCGAGAGCGAGAGCGAGAGCGAGAGCGAGAGAGCGAGAGCGAGAGCTAGAGCGGAGAGCGAGAGCGAGAGCGAGAGCGAGAGCGAGAGCGAGAGCGAGAGCGAGAGCGAGAGCGAGAGCGAGAGCCGAGAGCGAGAGCGAAGCGAGAGCGAGAGCGAGAGCTGAGAGCGAGAGCGAGAGCGAGAGCGAGTGCGAGAGCGAGAGCGAGAGCGAAGAGGCGAGAGCGGAAGAGGCGAGAGCGAGAGCGAGAGCGGAGAGCGAGAGCGAGGAGCGAGAGCGAGAGCGAGAGCGAGAGCGAGAGCGAGAGCGAGAGCAGACGAGAGCGAGAGCGAGAGAGCGAGAGCGAGAGCGAGAGCGAGAGCGAGAGCGAGAGCGAGAGCGAGAGCGAGAGCGAGAGCGAGAAGCGAGAGCGAGAGCGAGAGAGCGAAGGAGCGAGAGCGAGAGCGATGAGGCGAGAGCGAGAGCAGATGGCCGAGAGCGAGCTGAGCGAGAGCGAGAGCGAGAGCGAGAGCGGATGAGCGAAGAGCGAGGAGCGAGAAGCGAGAGCGAGAGAGAGCGAGAGCGAAAGAGAGCGAGGAGCGAGAGCGAGGAGCGAGAGCGAGAGCGAGAGCGAGAGCGAGAGCGAGAGCGAGAGCGAGAGCGAGAGCGAGAGCCGAGAGCGAGAGCGATGAGCGAGAGCGAGGAGCGAGAGACGAGAGCGAGAGCGAGAGCGAGAGCGAGAG